>PVJA010004483.1:0-85880 GCA_004027025.1 Myocastor coypus | reverse complement strand
TCACGTTGTTCATTTTTGCATCGTCTTGCAGATGATGAATTATTTTTTCCTGCATTCTGGTTGTTTTTAAAAGATCCTTTCTTACTCTTTCACTGGCTGCAACTGTGTCTTCAAGGTTGGAAACTCTATCTTCATTTTCGTTCATTTGGCTCTGCCAACTTGTGATCGAGGTTTTATTTTCTTGTATATCTCTTTGAAAGTGTTTCATGCGATCTATGTCTTTCCTATATTGCTCCGTCAGGGAGTCCATCATTTTTCTATTCTCCTCTAATTTTTTATCGATGTCTTCTTTAATAGTATTGAAGTCTGTCATTATCGTTATCCTTTCTCTCTCTAATACAGAGATTATTTCTGTTCTGTTTCCCTTTCTACTTTTGTGTAGTTGTTCCCCTACTTGGGATGCTATTGATTGAGGCATGTCTTTATCAACTTTGGATATTATTTCTGCTCTAATGTCCTCTATACGTTTCTCCAGCCGTTTTTCCACTTCATGTATTTCTTTTTTCACTTCATATGTTATCTCTGATCTCAGTTGCTCTATAAGTTTCTGCACTTGTGTGTCTGCCTCAGATGTTACCAATTCAGAGGTTTCATCTGTATGGTTTCTATTTTCTTCCATGATAGTGTCTTCTGTATTTGGTTTGGGTGGACACGGGCCCTGAGATTGCATCCTACTCCTTGTTGTTATCATTTTGTATGGAAGTGGCCTCTGCACTTCGGTGGCGTTATGCTGTGTCTATGGGCATTTGGTCTGGAGACTCCAAGGTGGTTCCTCTACAGAGGTTCCTGACTGTGTGCTGGAGCTCTGGCTGCTAGCTTCTGTGAATCCCGGGGGATGTGGTCTGTTGGTGGAGGTGGAGCTTTAGGATTGAGCAGTCCTGGTAGGCTCGTGGACCAGATCGGTTGCCAGACAAGATGTGTGATGGTTTCGGTGCTGGAGTTTGGACTGGAGGGGTTCAAAAAAAAAAAAAAAAAGGGGGGGGGTGGAGCGAGGGAGGGGAAGGCGGGCCAAGGATCGTGACCCAGCTGGCGCGCAGGCTCGGCTACCGGCTGGGCCTAGGTGGGACTGGAACAGGAAGTTAGTCGCAGGAGTGCAGAAGCGGGGCAGAGGGGCGCAGGTAGGTTACCCGCGGCGGACGGGCGAGCTGTGCTACTGGCTGGGACTCGGTGGGACTGAAACAGGAAGTTAGTCGCAGGAGCGCAGAGGCGGGGCAGAGGGGCGCAGGTAGCTTACCTGCGGCGGACGCGCGGCCTGTGCTACCGGCTGGGACGCCCGGCGGGATGGTTCAGTGGTCTAAAGCGCCTGCTTGGGGTAGCTTGGGCGGCTTCAGGGACTGCGGTTCGATCCCCGGCACCACATGCTGCGCCAGCCCTGACCTTGGGGTGGGCTGAGCCGGCCATAAAATTGAGTGAATAAACAAACAAAGGTTCTGAAACAAGAATAAAAATAATAAATAAAAAAATTAAAAAAAATAATGAGTTTTAATAGGAGTGGCCATGAGTGTGTTAGCTTCTTTTACTAATGGAATCATCAAGAGGACCAGGTGAACTTGTTTTTGGGGTCTTCTTAACCCTCAGCAGACATCTTTCACATAGCTTTGCTGAAGGGTGACAAAAACATTGCAGTCTATACAATACCCAGAGAGCTCCCCCTCCTGGCAGGAGGTCAACGTTATCATTTTACCTATAGATAAATGAGGGTTTGTTTGAGAAGCAGCCTGTATAAAATTCGGCCCTCTTGTTGGGAATGGATTATGCTACCAAAAACAATCAGCTGTCAGCTCTCCTTTTAGTAGCATAGAATTTGTCCTTATTTATTAGGATAATTTCAACTTTAAAATTGTTTTTGACATAGAGAATGCAGAAATAATTTAATTACAAAAGAATGGAAATATGTGACCAGGTGATTTTTACATTGTTTGTTGAAATTACTTACAGTTTATGGAGAGTGTTATATAGAGAGCTTTGGAAGAAGAGGTCACTTCCACCAATTTCTGTTTGAATAGATATTAATTAGTGTCCTAGATCTGCATGGCAGCTTTTTTGTGGTACATTCCATGGTGCAATGAAAAGTCTTGTCCAGATTCCTATAGCATGTGTGGTACCCTATTCCTTTTAGGAAATAATAGCTACCAAGGCTGTAGTACTGTGCAGATCTAGGGCAGCTAACTGATGTGAGACTGAGACCTGAACATGATAACAATGTCTCGTATTTATTGAGCATTGTGAGTATTTTAAATGCATTGCCATTCATTTGTACCTATCCTGCATGTAGCTCTTCAATGCGGCAGCTTGCTAGAGAGGAAAATGAAGGTCTGAATGGGGAAATCATTTCTGAGCATACAGCAGGAGAATCAGGGTGGAATTTGCACTGAGGTCAGCCAGATTCCAAAGCTAAGTACATTTTTCACTGTATTGCTCTCAACATATATAGTTGGTATTATGCTTCACAAGTGGTGATATATGTAGCTGTTTCTCCAGTGGTTTTTATACTTCAACTCAGTTGGAGTCACTATGGATGATCGTGTGGGGTACCTATCCCCAAAAGTTCTGATTTGAAAGGCCTCAGTGTCTGCATTTTCAGAGATATTCTTGGTTCACATAATGAGAAATCCTCAGTGTGAAATCTGTGAGGAAAGAATTTGCCCCTTGGGCTCTGCTGAGTATCCATCACAAGCACTCAGTAGTGCAGGTTAGGCTCTCGTCCAGCTAAAACTGTTGCTTCTGTGGTAAAAATAGCCCACAAAATTGTATTGCATGAGCCTGGGTTATTCTTAACTTGAATATAAATAGGAGTTTGTATAAGATAAAGAAAGGCAGCACTAATTGGTAGGGTAAAGTTCAAAAGCAAGATTGCTGATAGATGATTTATTTGTTACATATTAGTATGTTTTGACAATGTGGGTATCTTGGTTTTACTTTTCTCTGTTGGTGAAACGAAATGACCAGCACCCACAAGTTCTAGTAGGGCAGATTTATTTTGCTTACAAGTTTCAGTATATAATCAGCTGGATCCAGGGCAGAGTGGCACATACAGAGGGCATCACAGAGGAGACGGTTCATGACAGACAGTAGCCAAGAAACAAGGAACCTGAACACTGTCTTTCTGCCTGTTTCATCTTCTTTTCTGCCCCTTTTATCTTATCTAGACTACTTAGGTTGGGTAGCACTCACATCCTTTATCCTAGGGCCCTTAGCATCATGAATCAATCCCAGCATCACCCACTCTAAATCCAGCTATCCAGCTATCTCTGAAGAAGTCCCACATATGACTGCCTGGCACAAGCCATAACAGGGCCTATTGAAATCCCTGGGCATTCTGTGAAAACAGTAAAGAGGTTTTTTTTTTTTTTTTAATATAAGGATCATACCATATGAAGGGAATAGATTGTACTGTTTTCAAATTTCTACAAAATAATAGTTAGCATTAACTTATAATATTTTTTTTGGTATATGTATATGGATATTTTTCTTTCCAACAACCAAGTAATTTTGTCAGTACCAGCATCTTCAGTGAAAGTTTAAGGTAAGCATAGTATAGCCAGGAGTGAAGGGTAGCACAATACGTTTCTTTAGAGTACACGTTTGTCTTCTAAATTAAGTCAGGAAAACAGCTTTAGTGATTAGATGTTTTATGTAGCCCTAGCGGAGTGAGAAAGATTAATAGCTGTGCTGCATGACTCTGTGACACTGTGTGCCACTCTTTCCTCTTGGGATAGAGTTTGGCCTGGAATAAAACACAGTTTCTACAATAATAATAGTGGCCAATAAATTTTGTTAAAGACCTTCTCCTTACCAGTTGCATCCCTGTATGTCCTTTATGCCACACAATAACTTGGTAAGTAAAATAAGTCATCTTTAAGCAGCTGAGCCTCAGGGAGGTTAATTGACTTCCAGGCCACCCAGCCAGTGAGTATTTTACGGGGACACTTTGCTGTATGTGAGTATTGTTAGATCATCAAGAGATAGGCTGCCACATTAAAGAGAGCTCAGAACTTTTTTTTTTTTTTTTTTTTTATAATGTACACAATATTGGAGCTTGAAAAAGAGAACCATGTCATTCCAAATTACAATGATGGAGAAAGGTCTTTTATATGTGGCTTGCTGATCATAACCTGTGCCTCCAGACTGGTGAGGCAGTCAGTAGAGCGGGGAAGCCAGGTTCTTTTAAGCATGCTTGATGGGGCAGTTTTCTGCAGGGAAGGTTATAGTGTGTGAGTTACAAAGCCCTCCTGCGGCACAGGTATCAGAGGTTGCCTGTTACAAGTTCCTTCACTTCCACTATTACTTCCTTTTCACATTTCTATTTTGGACTTCTGTCCCATGTGTATTTACAGGTAGACAAAGCACTTTTTTTTTTTTTTTTTTTTCAAAAAAGAACCCCTTTGCCATGAATGAATAGGAGCCTTGTACAGTACAACCTGTCATTTCTAGGCATTACAAGACTCCTTTTAAACTCAAATTGGTGATAATGGTGAGTGTTACTTTCTATTATCCAAGGAAGGAAGTTGCAGGTAAAGAATATCAAGGATAATTTTTAAAAAATCAAGGGGACAGACTTTTTGATAAAATTATCTTTATTGAGTAGATGCAGTTTGGGATATAAGTTAGGTACTGGATACTTTGGGGTTAAGCCCAGTGCTTTAAAAACTGAGGCTTACTATGAAAAGGTCTGTTTTTATTAGCACAGGTACTCAAGTTAGCAGGATTTCTTTTTATGAAATAAAATATCCAGCAGACCATTCCTGATTATGTTATATATTTTTAGATGTTACCATTGAGTTATATTTATAGTATAGACTACTGAATCGTATCTTAAATATGCAAAATATATGCATAACTAACCTCCCAAGCTGCGTTCACTGCTCTGTATTACACCCTACAATGTAGTCTGTGCTTAAATTTTTCTCCTAAAGGTCTTAGAAAGGAATTGATTATTTGCTTTTAAGATGTAAGTACAGAGAGTGTATGTGAGATGGGTGATCCTCTGAACTATAGTCAAAGGATAAAGTCAGCAACCTTTGGCAGTATAAGTGGGGGACTGGGACCAATAATCTTGCATGGAGAACTCCCCAAAGAGTAGAACAAGCTGAATGGAATTGATATGCCAGTCTTTCCCAGTGTGTTCAGGACTTGGAGCAGCAGGCATGCCTTGTGGCACGGAGGAAGGTTAAACTGTAGACTGCATCTTTGGTGTAGCTTTGGCCTGCACCCACAGCTTTCCTAGCCCCTTAGACCCCCTAGGTCCTCAGGCTCCCATTCCTGTGACAGCATAGGTATCACCAAGCATATCACAAGCATTCTGAGTTTGGTCCTATGTCTGCTCCTAATGTTGATGGGAACAGATCTTTGCAGTCTACTCTTTCATATCTTAATGAATAGTGGTTTAGTTGTTTTGATACAAACTTAAGTGTGTAGAACTTGTCTGAAAAGTAAATGTCCTTGGGGAAAGAAAATCTAAGGTTCACGAAAAGGTAAGAACCTTTCTAGTAATCAGAGAAATCACTTCAACTGAAATCCAACGAAAAAACTGTACTTTAGCTGCCATATTTGCAGGCAGTTTTGTGGGGTGTCTTGTGTATCCTCTACTCCATCAAACACCCAACCCATGTGTGTCCTCTGCATTTCATAGAAAGTGCCCCAAATCCTAGAATATTTATCTTTCTTGGATCCAATCAAAGGACACAGTCTTGGGAGCTTTGTACTAGCAATTCAGATAAATTATTTTCCCCCAAAGTAAGGTACTTATAGGTAACTTCAGTTTATTCTGTCCCTTCTGTTTACTCATGCAGTAAGGATTTATTATGCACTTGCCATGTGCCAGCCACTGTGCTAGATGTTGGGGTTCCAGAGGTAAATATACCACAGTCTGCACAGAGGCTACTATGGGTATGGTGCAAGATGTAGAGGGAATATAAATGAGAAAGTTTAATCTTTGCTTGGAATGGTTGCTTAACAATTGCTATTAAAAATGGGCTTGATACTTAAATTATCACTTTGAATATAACTATATTATATCTTTCCATTTTTATTTCTTTTGAGTTCTTATGTTAGGGAGACTACATGATATGTTCCAGATACACCTACTTATTTATGAAGGCTTCTAGTTTATCATTCTTTATAGTTGGGTAATACACTATTGTATAAAAGCACCATATCTTTTTCATCCATTCTTTACGTGATGGGAATTTTGGTTGTTTCCAAGATTTGGCTGTCACTTGTTGTACTGCTATAAACATAGTTGCACAAATACCACTATGATATGGCGTTTTCAGTTCTTCTGGGTAAATTCCCAGTAGAGGGATAGCTGCATTGAATGAGATTTCCAGTATCAGTTTTTTATTTATTTTATTTATTTATTTATTTATTTATTTTTTCCAGTATCAGTTTTTTAAGGAGCCTCCACACTGATTTTCATAATGGTTGCATCAGGCTACATTCCCACCTACAGTGGAGAAATGTTCCATTTTCCCCACAGCCTCTCCATCATTTGTTGTTGGCTGATTTCTTTATGATAATCATTCTTTCTGGAGTGAGGTGGTATCTAAGTATTGTTTTAATTTGCATTTCATGTGGAGCGTTTTTTCATGTATTTATTAGCTTATAGCATTTCTTCCTTTGAGAAGTGTGTGTTCATTTCAGATACCCTTTTCTGGATTGGGTCTTCAAATTTTGAGGTTCTAATGGTTTTTAGTTCTTTATAAATTCTAGATAGACTTTTGTCTGAGTACTTGTTAGTTAAGATTTTTTTGACATGTGTGGGTTCTCTATTCACTTTGTTGGTAATTTTTTTTGACATGCAAAAGCTTCTCACATATGAACAGAAAGCTAGGAGAAAAATTAGAAAACATTGTAGGCGCAAAATCATGTATTTATATACAAAAGATCGTTAAGTCAATGCTGCTGAAAAATCTCCAACAGGTTTTTTAAACTAGCAGGTAATTGGTAGAATCTGCACCCTGACTAACTATATGTACTGGTATCTGTCAACTAAGCAAATACACTGAGGATAGCAATGTGTAATACTAAAGCATGCTTAGAATATCTATCACTCTGGTCTTGTAATTAAGCACTACTTCTAATGTCATATCAATTATTGCTATACTCTCAAGTAAATGTTTGTTTAAAAATAGAAACAAAATATAATAAAAGAGAATATGAGACAAGGAAAAGAGGCCATAGAAGTGTACCACTACAATTTTGTAAATGGTTAAGTTACTACATCTCTGTATAACAAAGCACAATTGTTTTTTGTTCACATTCTATAGGGATTTAAAGTTTAGGATATCAACAATTGATGGAAAATACCTGTTTCATGTTATGTCTAAAGCACTTGATATTCAAAAACATAGTGATAGCCGGGCGTGGTGGCGCACGCCTGTAATCCCAGCACTTGGGAGGCTGAGGCAGGAGGATCGGTGCGAGTTCGAGACCAGCCTGGGCTACAAAAGTGAGCTCAAGGCCAGCCTCAACTGCATAGTGAGACCCTGTCTCAAAAAGACAAAAAACAAAAAACAACAACAAAAAAAACATAATGATGTTAATCTCAAGTGCCTATGTTATAGGGAATACTATCACTAAGCTTCTCTTCTGGAGGGTTAACAACTTAAGTTGGCAGGCCAAATAATTAGAGAAAAAGAAGGGATACATGAGTAGCCAGTATTTTGGTTCTAGTCCTTCAAGTTCGGTGAGGACACAGGACATAAAAGAACCAGTACTGTAATGGCCTATAACTCAGTGGAGTCCCAAAGTTCCTGTTCAAGGAGATTGTGTGGCTGCAGAAGAAAGTGATCAGTGATGTATAGTGTGTCTAAGGAGAGTCACCTAAAGAGAAAACATTCTCTCAGGCTTTCACAGAAAGTAAATTGGCCAAGCAATGGCCTTGATTCATCCAGGTGCCTGACAGTGACAAAAGTTCTGCAAATGGCTGCGCATAGTTTCAGGATAAATCCTGAGGGGACCTGACTGACCCTGTTAGATACAAAAGTTACATTTTTTTTGAATATAGGTCTTGCTTTATCTTGGTCTTATCCATGTAGCAGAAAAGTCTAACCACATGGTATAAAAATGAAAGCCATATTAATATGCTAAGTTGTAAAAGGCTCAAGTCAACTGCTTCTGATAATGCTAGATGAGCTGATAATCCACTACTGTTACGGACTATTGAACTATGTATACAGCTAATTTCTCTCGGTGCAATGAAAAGAAAGACCTGTACTGATGATGTTTAGACAAGAAATCATGTCTGCATTTTGTACTTTGTACAGCTATGATGAAGATAACAATATGCAATGTATCAATTATTGTAAAAAGTAAACAAATTACAAAAACCAAAACAAAATCAAAACATGGGCTTGAAGAGTTCAAGGTGAGAGGTACAGAAAGGTAGAGAGTATAAAATCCCGTGAGCATGCTGATAACCATGACCTCAGGGAGTTTGGTCTTAGCCTTGTAAGGTGCTGACAGTGCAAGGAACTGATAGCGCTTCGTGATTTTTTTTTTTTTTTTAAATCCTTTGTGTCACTGATGAAAGATCTGAGGCAAGATATGTGAGCAATCATGTGGAGCATCAAGTTTATTACAAAATGATTGATTTCCAGAGAATGAGAGAGGATGCACTTTCAGGCATGCAGGTGAGCAAGTGCCCAGGTAGAGACTTCACTGCAAGGTCCCAGGTTACATTTATGCTTAGCTGTACCTTTCAGAGCATATTCTTTTCTTTGCCTGAGGTCATGGCTCTTGTACAAATAAAAGGAGCTACTTCAGAGAAGGGTAGTTGTCCGCTTAGTCCTTAGAGGGATGGTTCCAGTTAATATTTTTCCAACCTTGGGGTTTTTCTAACCCCTTGTCTGTGGTCTGGAGTTTGTATGGGCCCTGGGCCTTATCAGCATGCTCAGGGGATGTCACACTCGTTTTAGTTAAAGACTGAACAGTTTGTTTGGATCCTATCTATAGCTAACAATTAAGAAAGGAAAGAACCAAAGCACCCATATCTTCTTTGCTTTTCATGTAGCCCCAGCCACCTATGTTCAAGGCTGCTGAGGTCTAGCTTTTGGCCTAACAGTAGTGTTCTCTGCAGACTGATATGTGAAAGTAGGGGACTGTGGATGTCATTATGCAGGAGTGACCTCGACTGAGAGCGCAGGCTCTAGTACAGCCATGCCACTGAAAAATACAAGTAGCAATTCCCATTGCTAGTGCCTGCATTCCTTTGCTAGCTAAGTGGAGCATCATGCTAAGAGTAGGACAGATTCCTTGAAACCACATGGGTTATGTGTAAGGAAAAGAAGGAAAGGGGGAGGGGAGAAGTGGTGAGAAGAGACTGAATATGAAGGAATCTGAATTCTAGTAAGGGTCTGTGTTCCACCAAATTGTATTATTAATTTATTTCCTGGAAATAGGGATACTGGATAAAAGGCTAAATTGAGAACAAAACATTACTTAAAGTAGAAAATATTGGCTGCAGTGGAAAGGATGCCCAGATGTGAAAGACTTAAGAGATTGGCATTCTAGCTTTGGTGGTTGTGTTTGGCAAGTGAGATAAATGGAGGAATAAAAGGAATCTCAGGTTTCTATGGTGGTTAAAAGAGTGTCTTGTGTGTAATAACTAAGAGTTGTTCAATTGAATAGGTTGTTTGGAGAATTTTCTAGTGCTTTTCTCCAAAGGTGGAATTATGACAAAATTTCAGATTCTTAGGTGTAAGACTTCTGTCTAATGAATCTCCTGATACTCTGGTGCCCTGGCACATTGGGTGTATCCCACCAATAAAGCACCGTAGAGTCTGTGTGATAGAGTGAATTTAGAAAGCCCACGGTATTGAATACTTAGAGCTAATAGCTTTATCTGCTAAGACCCACAGCTGAGTGAAAATGACCTAGAGAGAACTGTGCATTACAAGTTGCCTTTAGTCTGGGAAAGATACTTTACAGACACAGATCAGGTAGAGTACAGAGACTACAAAAACATTCTTCTTTCTTAGTATAACAATGCCCAAGATAATACAGATTTACTAGAAGGGCAGGAAAAGAAAGAAAGAATAAAAAAGGAAATCAATTAAATAGGAAGGACAGTTAAAAACTCAAAGGCCATTCTGGTGTTGAAGGAATCTGAAGTCTAAGTCAACTGAGAAAGCTGTGAGATGACTTGTAGATATTTGTTCCAACTTTTCAATTCATCTTTTCTTTTGTGGCTGAGTTCAGTTTGTGAAATGGCTAGGTAGGATTTTTAGTAAAAGGGACCTGCCACTCAGTGAATCACTCCTGGAGCTATGATGACTATGTAGGTGGAGTCTCCACACTCAGACATCTATGCTTGTGTGTTCCCTCGTTCCATGTTAGCAACAGAGAGCCTGGCAGAGGGTTACAAGAAGAGCTCTCCTGTTCCCCAATCTTATGTCTGTGAACAACTTTTTGCTCTAGATCCCCATTTTCCTTATGTATAAAATGGAACAAATAAGAGTTTATTGAGTTTTCTCCAAAGGGCTATTGTCAAGATGAGAGCAGATGCTTTGCAGGCGAAGTCTTCCTGACCTGGAAAGCTCTGCTTACTTGGAGCATGGTTATTCTCAGATAGGTTGTATTGTCATTAATGTGTATTATGCATTCTGGTCTGTGTAACCTATTAATGTCATTTCTTCTTGGTTTTAGGGGCAAGCTAAGACACTGTACAATGTCATGCTCTTGAGCAGTTGCCCTGTGTTATAACCTGGGGTTTTGTAGCAGGAATTTGCTGGCGGTTGATCCTTTTCTAGCCAGAGATGATCTTTTTGACACGAAGACAGTCTTCTCTGATGACTCCAAGTAGCCTAATGAATATAGTCAGGAACCAGAACGATTCCTGAATCTCAAGAGACAATGAACTCATAGCAGCAGCCGTGTTTTTGTTGCGTTTGCATTAATTTCCTTCATTGTGTGCCTATATATTTTCACAGTATGAGCAAATTCATGTTTAAATTAATTGAAGCTATTAATTGAAAGAAGGTTTTTATTATACACTCAAGAATTTGTATTCAGAAACAATCTGCACTCTTTTTTTAGATATCTAGCCACTTGAAAGGCTTTTTTCTTTTTGTTATCTATCCACTGGAAAGCCAATATTCTATTATTTGTAATTCACATTTAACTTAATTATGACAAATATAGTAGGAGGAAAAACTTCCACTGGTCTAAAAAAATTTTTTTTTCCCTGCATCTCATTTGGATAAAGAAGTGTGAGAAGATCTGAGAAATAAGTCGCTCATTCTCATTGACAGATGTTGATCACTGATGCCACCCCTTTCTTTTCCACATAGCTAAAAATGATCTTAATTTATATAAAATTCTGAGTCTACTATGTCCGTAAATGATATGGATTGGGGTTGTTAAGTTGTTTCTTCTGTAGCCACGAGGACAGGGAAATGTCCGTAGGTGCAAGACAGCTCACGTCATTGTACATGTTCATGTGGAAGACTGACTCATCTGGCACATCTCAGGAAAACGCTGTATATGGCCACATTCCAGTTGTACAGCTGTAGCTATAACGATACTTAGGCATGAGGCAGCCTATTGGAAATGGAAATGTAAGAGATGGAAACTAATACCTATCAACATAGAAATAACTACAGGGCCTGGGAGATAGCTCAGTGGCTTAAGCACCTGCCTGGCAAGTGCAACATACTGAATTGGATCCCCGGAACTGCAAAAAAAAACCCTAGAAAACCAAAAACCAAATAGCTATGAATTTTCATTGTAATGGTTTTCAAGTAATGACTTTTATAATGTTAGAATGTGTCATGATTATGCTGTTACTTAAAAATTAAATGGCAAAGAGAATTGTCTAAATTTCAAAAGAATAATCTTTTCGAAGACCAGATTAACTTTGCCACTGAAGTCTAGAGATATGGAGTCAAAACCCACTTGTTACATGACTAGCAAAAAGTCAGCACATCATCAATAGTTTTTGTCAGTTGTGGAAATGCAAGGTGTAGTTGAAAAAGTGTTGTGAATGTTACGGTAAAACAAAACAAAACAAAACAAAACAAAGCAAAGCAAAGCAAAGCAAAACAAAACAAAACAAAACACTGTATTCTAGTAAAAGAACCATTGCCAATAATCCCTTTCTAAGTCCCGCCTCTGTCTTCCAGCACACTCACTCCATTGCCCTTTCCACCTTCTGAAGCAGTTTGGAAGGCATCTTTCAGGAATGTCTTCAGTTGCTTCCTTGATATATTGAATCTCTTTGAAACATTTATCTTTCATGGTCAACTTTGGGGAAGACCCATGCACCACCCAGAACATGTTAGATGAAGATACATGGTCATATTTTTACATGCCTGCCTCCTTGGCTGATGACAGCAGTAGAATGCATTGTATTTTTGATCATCCTTTGTAAACATGCTCATGAAAGAGGACCTTCAGAACTGCTTCAGTGTGAGCAAAGAAAGGCAGTGGCAGTGTTTTAATGCTCACAAGTTTTAGCTCACCCTGGACAACTTAGTGACTTAGTGAGATTCTGTCTCAAAATAAAAAGTACAAAAAGGCTGGGGATGTAGCTCGGTGCAAAGATCCAGAGTTCTCTCCTCAGTACCAAGGGCTAAGTTGATTAAATTTAATTTACAGTCTTTACATTTATTTATTAAGTTGATAACAGCCTAGGTTTCTCATCTTTAGCGTGAAAGTGGGTACTGAGAAGTAGAGATTTTCTGTTAGTATGGTTCTTGTGAAAGTAGAATCTAATGTGATGTAATTAAATGTACCTTGCTAGCCAAGTGTGGTGGTGCATAATTCAACCCCAGAACTCTGGGAGTCTGGGACAACTTAGACATTTGGTGAGAAGGAAGGAAGGAAGGAAGGGTGGAAAGAAAGAAAGAAAAGAGAAAAGAATAAAAAGGGCTGGGTATGTAGTTTAGTATGAATTTCATGAGTTTAATCCCCACTACCATATACAACAAAAACAAAAAGAAAACCATAATAATAAAAAGGAAAAGAAAGGAAAATGTACATAAACCCTAGAACTATAAAAAACACATTACATTGGTAATTTTTATTACCTATCAATGTCAGAATGTATTTCTTTTTTTTTTTTTTTTCTTGTAGGTTTAGGGAATGGCTTACAGGATGTTGAGGTCTCACTACTAGATTGGACTCATAGTGATCCCCTATATACAGCCTCCCAAGAGCTGGGATTACAGGCGTGCACCACCGCGCCCAGTCTCAGTTGCCTTCTCAGTGTACCCAGCGGGCAGGGGCAGCATGGCAGGCCTGGGGATCAAACTCCTGTGCCTGCTTACAGGTGCTTTAATCCGCAGAGCTATTTGGTCAGCCCAGAATGTCTATTCCTTGACATAAAAATAGAAGGTTTGGCTCTTCATTTGTCATCTGTTTGTGGAGATGCTGCTTTCCTACTGGTGGAAATTAAGATAATGCTGATGAAACAAGCATATCAACATGGTTTTTGAAGGAGATTTATAAAAGCACAGTTTTAAAACTACATTACTAAATCTTTAATACTACTTCTTAAGCACTGACAGTAGAATGAGAAGTAGCTTCCTTGATCTGATGATCCCAATGAATTGTTTTAATAACTAAGGAATATATATATATGATCTGAAATATTATAGGTATTCTTGGTGATACTATATACTTGCTCAAAGAAAGATATATTTATATCTGACTTTATACTTTTGGGCAAAGATAGTAATAACACTTCCAAATTACTGCTGGGAAAATGAGTCACAATAAGTGTGTTGGATTCTCAGGATAAGGAAATGTACAATTTTGAGAGTTACAGCATCTGTCTATAAAAATAGTGCAATGGGGATATAGGATTTTATCGAGAAACTCATTACCTGTAACTTTAAAAGCTGCTTCTTCTTCTTTTTTTTTTTTTTCTTTTTGTTTTCACTTGACATTCCAGTAAACTGTTAGGGAAATGTCCCTCCAATTGCTTTTCCTCTAAGTGTCTAGAAGTGGAAGTGCATTCAAATTAGAAGCAGAAAAGTCCCTTAAATTCCTTTCAAGGACCTCATCCTGTTAGTGCCACTCCTAGAAAGAATATGTCTATTATTACTTTTAGCCAGAATAAGGTTGCAAAAGGCTCTTAAGAAATGAAAATTATACTGGGAATTTTCTGTCATACTTAACAGTTTATGACTCACATGTTACTTTTTTAGTTAATTAAAATTTTTTTATCATCAGGTCTTCCCTCTAGAAGTAAAAATTTGGCAGTGATAGTTAAAATGCTAAGTAGTAAGAAGCATATATCCCAAGATTAAAAAAAAAAAGATTTTTAACTTCTGTAGTGATGTCTGTAACTAAGGAATAATAGTAAACTAATTGTATGGGGCTAGGGAGATAGCTCTGTGGCACAAGTGCCTGCCTGGCAAGTGCAAGGTCTTGAGTTTGAACCCTGGTCCCTACACACACACACAAAAAAAGTAAACTAATTGTAATTATATATAGTGCTTTCTGAGAGACTCCTTCTATACCTGATATTTTATTTTGGCACTCACGATAGTCCTGGTATATAAATGAGGCATTTGTTTCTTTGTAGGTAGATAGGCATTGGCTTCTTTCTTATAAAGACTTAGAGATAAAAGAGGTTGGCTTCACTCTGAGACCTACAGTGAAGCATGAAGCTGTGGGTGAGTTGAGATGTGGAGTAGTTCTCTGTGCTTCTGTTCGTGGTGTGATTGATATGCCTGTACCTTACACAATTGTGTCCTTCCTATATTCTAGGTTTCTCCTCTTCAGTCCTGCGGGAACCTCCATTGCCAGCTGAACAGAGGTGGTGAATCTTCCTTCTGACTCAGCAGTCCTTCGGAAGCCCATAATGAGCTCACCAGTACAGCCCGGTCAGTCTCTTCGCTTTACACACTGGCACCAGGCTTTGTGTGAAGAGTGCTGCTTTGTGTTGCTTCAACATAAGCAATTTAAGTCATGGAGCACCACTTTTCCTGATGAATACTAGTTTATGTAACACTACATTTTAAATCTTGTGCTTGTATAGTTAATTTTCTGTTAACCCAGTTTGCTTTCTGGGTAACTAATTTCATTTGTATTGTCTGAGCATTAGGCCTTGATTCTTTTGCTTTTCATAGTACATCCAGATGGAATTTGGTGAAGTTAATATGAAAAATGATGCAGGTATCAGTTTGCACCTTTAATCTTTCTGACCTCATATGAACCTCCGTGTTTCTAAAGTGTGCATTTGGAATTCAGTTTATAGGGTGACTCGGCCTCATCTTTGTGACACAGAGGAAGGGTGTTTTTCCTCCCTGCCCTTATTTGCTGCCGCTCCCATTTCCTATATCCACATTTAACTGTAATGTCAGCACCTGCTTCCTCCATGTCCAGAGCAATGGTGGCTCATGGAGAGCTATCATCAGCATGGCCAACAGCCTTTCCTCCAGGATCAGGGCATCACCTTGGGTATAGTGCTAGTGTCAGGAGTGATGGAGCAAGGTTAGATACCCTGTGTAAGTCGCTGGAAAACTCTAGAAGAATTTTCTGCTTGAAGCATTTATTTGTACACATTCTTCAGCGTAGTGATTGTCTTAGAGTTTTCTAGCTCTCTAGATCAAACCTAATATAATCTTATATTGAGAGCTCGTAAAGCAAAGCCATTTGCCAAAGTTTTCATGCTTTGGAATAGTTGCCCTGTATTGGTCCTGCAGTTTTGTTCTTCTACCAGCTTTTTATCACATTCCCCAACAGGCTGTCAGCTTATGTGATGAGTTTCGAACCGGAAATGACAGGAAAATAGAATTGTAATCGTTGATTCTACATGATGTCGTGAAGGTGTCCCGTTCTGTCATCTGGTCAAATGGGTGCAGATTTTCCCTGTGCTTCTTACGTCTGAGTTCCCATGAATCCCAGTGCATCTCAGAGTTTAGCATACATTACATCAGCTGGAGAGTTTGTTCAAGTGCTTCATCTCCATAGCTTTTGATTTAATAGGTCTGAGTTGGCACCTGAGAACTGAGGTTTTTGCAAGTTCCCCCAGTAATGATGCTGTGGCCACCTGGAGACCACACTATGGGGACCGAAAGGGCAGCCTCATGAACTGTCCCTCTTGCCCTGGCCCTCCACGCTCCATGGAGAATTTCAGGGGCCAACTGTGAACATGTTGCTCATTGTAGTTCTGGTGTAGTATTACCTGGGTACAGTATTCTGGCATAGCGTCATCCTTTCTGAGATGAATTTAAAAGTAATATCTAGATTTTACATATATAGATGGGACATGAGTGTATGAGTATGTATTTTTAGGGAAATTTACTGTTTCAAAATTGCATGATTTAAAAATATTGAATTAATTAATTTTTAAAAGCATTTCATTTAGAATCACTATGGCTGAATATTTCTTCTTGTGGTGATATTCGGTAATTAGGGTGGTACAGTCCCTGCCTCCAGAGAAAACTGATTTTATAATATAGAAATATCCTTTTTGGCTGCTATTTTAGTGAGAAAGTTCCTGCTAGTCATGAAAACTGGTCAGGTAGGAGAACAGAAAAAAAAAAAAAAAACAGAAAGAATAGTGAAGTAACTACAGAGTGAAACTCTTTGGGCTAGAGCCACCAAGAGTTCCTTTTCTGTTCATTTTCTTACATAGAATTCTGCTCGGTTGAGAGCAGCATTTTACTGTGATCTGTCTGTATTTGTGAATGAGGTTTAAACTTGATAACTATTATGGTAGATGGACTAAATGTGTAAAATCTCTTCTATTTATTGCAGGTAATAAACTGTGATCAGGGGAGTTGATATTTTACTTTGTTTAAAGGAAAATGTTCTTAGCACAAACATAAATGTTCTTCTGTTGTTATTAGCCTGTGTTTTATAATGCTCTATATAAACATATACCTATATATATTTTTTCTACTGGTGACACCTAACTTGATTATTTGATCTAGAAAAATATTTCTCTTACACACTTTCTTTCTGAGATTTAGATTGGTCATGTACAGTCGGTATCCATTTGTTTCCATGAATAGCTCCCAGTAGTTACCATGCACCAGAAAGAAGAATAGGCTTACTCCAGTAATTTCGGAAATTCTTCAATAGTTAATGTTCCTGGCTGTTTATGTTTGTCTTAAAAATTAGTTCTGGGAGAGTGTGAATTCTTATTTTCTCCATGCATTGACAATACTTCAGAAATATCTTCTCTACCCTTGTTCAGATACAGTTGATAAGAAGTACAAATGATTGTCGTCTTGAACATATATTCAGTCAAACAGAATTGCTCATTTTTATATATAGGATTCACTGCTTTTTATTTTGACCCAGTTGCCCCACCAGGGTTCTAAATTAGATAGCTGGGAGGTTTTTGGGCTGTGGGGAGTCTGAATGGAGGGAGGACGGTCTGGATGTGATTGTCAGCTTGCTGTTGCACTAGAGCAGTTCATTCATTGAAAACATGCTACGTGCTGTGTTATACCAGGTGGTACATTACCCAATAGGGTCACGAAGTACTGAAGCATGGTTTCTACTCTGCAAACAGAACTGTTTAGTGAGTGAGACAGACGCGGTAGTAGTTTTGGCATTCAATTTCCTAGGTATTTTAATAAATACAAGAACAGAAATTAACTTCTTCTGTTTAGGGGTCTAGACAAATTTCTAGCAGTTTGTCTTTTATCAGGATTACTAGATCTCAGAAGGAAAGAGTTTTGGACTCATCTTACTGTTTCCTGCTTGAGTCAGGTAACTAAAGTTCACCTGAAGGCTTGTTAGAAATAGAGATTCCTAGACTCCAATGCTAAAGAATCTTACGCTGTAGTCATGGAGGCTCTGGGAGTTGGGTGCTAGGTACATGCTCTTCAGTGTAACTTTAAAACATGCAGAAACATGCTTAACCTGTGTACTAGTACCATATTTCTCATGTTAAGACTCTGAAAACAAAGACATCCTTATATTGTATTTTAATATAAGTCTCTTATGAGCTAAGATAGAATTCAATTATTTTTCTCTTTGATGACAAATAAATAAATAATACAGTCAATGCTGTTGAAACTTAGAGGAGGTAATTATTTGTGGGGAAAATTCCAGGGGCTGGCAGCTATTGTCTATATACAGTACCCAGTTTTATGGGTAAATCAGAGCTTCTTACAGATAAAGTACATTGTTTTTCCTGAAAAGAAGTTTGAGTCTTTTGTATTTTAGGGAAGGGTCTACAGGGAGTTCAGGGTCTCACTGCTAGTTCAAATTCATAGTGATCCTCCTGTTTACAGCCTGCCAAGAGCTGGGATTACAGATGCTCGCCACCATGCCTGGTCTCAGTTGCCATCTCAGTGCGCCCTGGGTTTGGGGCTGGTATGGCAATTGAGTCTGTTTTAACACAAGAGATTTAGTATAATTCCCAAATTTTGTAACATGTAGCTTGAGCATGGGGTTATATTAACCTTAAAATGATTCCAGCATGAGTTCTCAGTTGGATAAATCTAGTTAATTTATGTTATAATTTTGTTGAAAATGTACTCGCAAGAATTTTCCAAACATAGAGTACAACACACATTGTATCTCCTAGAATTGTACAGTGCTGTGGCTCTGAAGGCTCGTAGGTAATTTTGTATGGTACAGTGGCCAAAGCTGTGTTTCAGAGTCCTGTAACATTGGCTTTTAGAACTCATTGTGTAAAGGTAGCTCATTTCTCCCCTTCTCACCATTGTGGAAGCACATACCTTAACTATTGTACCATGGGTGTTTAGAGACTCAGGCTATTTATATAACCTAAACTTTTGTAACAGAATTTTGTATTTATTTTCTCATATTCTATTCATGTTTTTGACTGCCAAATCTTTGGGAAAAATTAGTTAAGGGGTTTCCCTTCATGCTTGTTTTGCTGAATAGCTGAGTTCCTTTATGGAAAAGTAGTATAGGTTTAATTAATGATGAAGAAGTTCTTTGAAATATAAATTGTTATGGAAATGCTAAGTAGTAGAAACAATTTGAGGGCAAACATTAATAAAAGCTTCACTGCAAGCATTTTAAAAGAGACCTAATAAAAGCTTCATGGTTCAATTAATACAACACAACATTGAGTTTTCTAGAAGCATATGGGACCCAGAAGGCCTGCCCCTGTTTTTAAAATTTACAAACTCTTTAATGATTCACCGCGTTGACTCCAGTGCATTACCCACTGTGGTGCCATTTAGTCATTAAGTAGGAAACTAAAACCAGGACAAAGCTACAAGCGAATATCATAATGTCCAAGTGGGTGTTTTTCTTCAGTTTGTTTACAACAGGTTATCCCCAAAGCATATGTTAAATGAGATAGAGTCATAGGACAAACTGAGTAGGCTGTGGCTTCCCCAGATGATTTTGATCTCTTGGCTTTGTAATGAAATGAAATACAGGTCAAATCTTATTACAAGAAGCTCTGTATATTGTAACATTTTTGAGCTGCTGACCAATTATCTATTTCAAATAGTAGTTAAGAAAACTGTTGCAACATAATGAAATAACTAGTCCCTTGAAGTTTAACAGAATTTTATCATGGATGGGGAACACAGCATGTTTAATTTATTAGATATTGCTTAAGGAATTTTCTACTCTAATTTGAGCTCTGAGGGGTTTATTCTTTTTGTCCTTGTAAGTGTAAACTTTGCAATCTGTTATTCAAGTTAGAAATATAAATCCGAGAAGGCATTTTATTCATTCATCATTTTGTGTATAAATCATATAAACTTACCTGAAATTATAATTGCATCTTGGCTGAGGAAGAGGTGTTTTCAAGTTAATATTCATAGTTGTTTGGTTTGCTTTTATTGCATATTGAGGTCATGTTTTTAAATACTTTTCAGTTTTAAATATTATGTCAAAAATCTATACCAATTATACAGTAGTTGACAAGTGGGTATTTTATACTGATATATACATCAATAGAATTATGAATTCTAATCCTAATGCTAGGCTATACATTTTCTGAAGCTTTATGAGCAAGATTTTGGTACCTCTGCAAAATTCACATGGAAAGCCTTTTGTTTATAGCATTATATGGGCCATTAACTGAGTTTTTGTCATCTGTGTAGTTTAGAGTTTGCTCTTAAGAGTTCTAAAAGCTGTGTGTATATGTGTGTGGGGTACTACTTATGCTTGTGTTACAATATTGTAATTACCCAGGGGAAATATGATGTAACCTGAATTTACCACTAAATAACTCCCTAGTGTTCTCTTTCCTATAGTTTTTGTATGTTTATATGTATTTATTTATTACATTTTCCAAATTGGAATACATGCTATATTCACACTTACAAAGTACTGGCTAATTTATTTCAGGGCTAGAAAACTAAAAGCTGTGTTAAATTATATTGTTAGTAAGACAGTAATACAATTGTCTAAGGAAACACAAACATCTCTTATATGAACAGATTGCATATGTTTGTATTTTCTAACATTTGTAGTTTCATTTTATCTGTCTTCTTTCCTTTGATCTCTTGGTTGTTTTTATCTGTGCTGCAAACGTTTACAGAATTGTGAGTTTCTAGTAGGTAAGGAAATGCTATGATTTTGGTCAGTAAGTTTTATATTCATGCTTAAAGCTTGTTGGCTTCCATTGCTTTGGAGTTAATGACCCAAATGAAAAGCTCATGACTAAACATGGTGGGTTTAGTTTTAAAGTATTGTATTAACTTATAGGAATTGAGAAAATCTGAGATAGTCTACAATATTACTTTAAATATTTTATCATGCTAACTTTTTTGTCATTTGATTATATAGGGCTCTAGCTGTTAAGATAGATGGCTACTCTTCAGGTATAACTGTATAATTAACCTTTTCCCCAAACTCTTAAATTTTAAAAGAACTGTCTGTGCATCAGTGTTGTGTTTCTGTTGGAAACTGCTCTCATTGAGCCTGGATTTTTCCTTTGGAGTTTGAATTTGTCCTGATAATTTCGTCCTCTGTAGAATTGGAAGTCTTTGGGAAAAAATTATTTAAACTTGTGTGTTTGGCTTATTTCACTCAACATTATAGTCTCAAGTACCCTGCCATGAAGAAGAGAGATAAATTTGAGATAAATTAGGTGAATTCATGGATAAATGGATTCAGCTTAGATATACATATTTTTAAAAAGTGCTTTATGAAAAATTTATCACTATGAAAATTCTTCTTGAGTAATTTTTGACATCTTTGTGACTAATGCATGTTATTATGCTTTACATTTTAATCAATGAAGGTTCAGCATATTTTAGTTTGGATTTATGTTTTGAGTGAAAAAAATTAAATTTAAAAACAGATTTTTAAAACATCCTAGGATTTCTATGAAAGGCCCTAGAAATTAATAGAAAAATTCATCAAGGAAATTATAAAAAGCAGAAACATGGTACATACCATAAATTGTGATAGGTAATGAGTGCTATTGAACCTGCAGATTTCAATAAAATATGTCAAAGCAGAGTTCATTCTTCCTTCTGCTGAGGAAGCTGTTAGTCTGCCCACCCATCTGCCTTTGCACCTTTCTCAGTTGTCTTTTATCCTGCATAACTCTCAATAGGATTTGCATTCTATTTTGTAAGTTTTATAAAATGAAATATATAAGGAGGAAAGGAAATAAGGGATAAGGTGAAGAATACTCTTAGCGCATGCATGGCAGTTCTGTGCAGTTAGTAGAAAGAATAGTTCTGACTCTGCACTGCAAGGCAATCCATCTTTTCCCTACTAGAGATTAGTTCTTGCTTCTACCTACACTGGACCCGGTCATTCCTATGCATAAGGCATGTCTGTGGCAGTCTGTCTGTATACTGGGACATCAGACATTTTGGGGGCCTTCTCTTCCTTTTTCCACTTTCAGTCCTTGCTGTGTGGAGCTGGGCTCCTTCCCCTGGTCCCACTTACCTGCCCACACACCTCCAGGGCTCCTCTCTCCCGGCAGGGTATGCTCTGCTCTCTTCTTCAGGACCTAGCTCTGCCTCCTTCTTCTGTGGAGCTTCAGGGTCACCCTTCTGATGATCGCTGCCTGGCAGTTCTGGAACTCAGCTGGGGCTGGGGTGTCTCCTCAAATAGACTGAGCAACGAAGGGAGGGGGATCTTCCTAGGATCCTTTTTAGGGAAAAGTAGAAAGTGACTTTGTGGACAGTTTTATTCATGATTCATTCCTTAGTTGAGTAATACACCAAGTAGCAAGTAAAAGGAACCAGATAAATGAAGAGCTAAAAATCCTTGGGGAGGTGTTGGTACATGGGGAGGGCAGGGGCAGGGCCAGGGAAAATACCTGAGCAGAACCAAGCTGCTCCCTCTTCGTGGTGGATCTTGTCCCTTCTTTTGGTTACTATTTATGCATTTCTTGACTTTGTTTCTTCCCCACACCTCATGTAAGACAGCTCTGAGATATTCTCTAGACTCTATGTAGTGTTACTTACTGAAGTATTTTTGAGTTGTTGGAAGTGTTTTAGTTTGATTTTTTTTTCTAAGGTGACTGATGTAGGTCTTCACAAATAAACATGATAATGGAGTAGTCAGCATTTACAAAGCCAGTGATTGCTCATAGTGAGTTCTTTCGTCGTGGAGGAGGTCACCAAGTTTGGGTATACTTGACCTAGGACAGTCATGGAAGCAGATGTGTGGCACTTTTTCTTGCTGTAGCTTGGACTTACCTCCATCCCAACACTTATAAGCCACCTCCCTCCCTACAGCAAATGCACACTGTAGTTAAGAGTGTGAGAGGAAAGGGCAAAAGCATTTGGAGTTGTGGTAAAGTAAGAAAATTATTTTGTTATTTTAAAATCTATGGGCCTAGCATTATTTAAACTTCTAAAAACTATCTTCTTTGTTTTCTGTTGTAATAGTAACTTTCTTATGTTTTTGAGGATTTTTGGTAAGACATATGAAGAGAAAACATCTGTTATAAAATTGAAAACTTTTTCATCTATATATTTTCATCTACTATCTATCTATCTATCTATCTATCTATCTATCTGAACTTGGAAGAATTAATAACTGAATGCTTCATAAAGTTAGCACCTTAAACTTTCTGCATATCTTACTGAAAGGTTGTTGTTGTTTTTCTCTGTTACTCAACAGAGTTGGAGAAAGTGATCTCTTTTGGGATATGTCCAATAAGATGAGGTTCCATTTGTATCTGCTCAGAAGTTCATGTTTCTAAAGGTAGTGGAAATCATAGGTAAAGAGCATACATGTACTTGGTGTCTTTCGCACAGAGCTCTGGAGAACCTCTTTGGGTAGGTTTTTGTTTGCCACACACCAACAAATCTGTCTCACCAGAATGATGCAATGCGCAGCCTCCTGAAGGGTAACATCTACTGGCAATAATGACACAACCATTAGTTGATCACAAGCTCCCTGAATCTTTAGGGACTTGCCCCAATCTAAATGAGTGACTTAATTCTTAAACTACAAGGGAAACCCAACATCCTGAGGGGATTGTGATATGTTAAGACTGGATTGTTTATGTGGCTTGTTATAACTGCATGATCATTAGGAAAGTGTATGTATCCTGCTGTGAGTGTATGTTCTTATACAATATAAGATCATATAAAACCTCTTCATTCATACAATAGAATGGAATTTTGACTTTCTCTCTCTGTGTGTGTGTGTGTGTGTGTGTGTGTGTGTGTGTGTGTGTGTGTGTGTTTATAGTCCTACCATTCTCCACTTTGCACCTGTAACAACCCTAAAATCACTAGGTCTAAATAAACTCCTATATGTTTGCTTTGGGTATTTTTGTTACCACATCTATTTATCTGCTAATGAAACATTATGTCAATGTGTATTTAAAGTTATTCATGTTAGCCCAAAGTCTTAAATACAAGCTCTGAGGTACTTGTCATCTACTTGTTTCTTACTAAATCTCCTTTTGTCCCAGTTTCCTCATTTGGAAAGTATGTCATGGATTGTTTTGTTGGTATATGAAAAGTATAATTATAAAACAGCAGAGTTTCAAGTGTGCGTTTAGCATTATTGTGCTTCAGTTTGTACTTTTTGCCCATTCACTGACCTACAGTTGCTCTTTAGTGAACGTTATCACAAAAGCTGATGTCGGTAGGCCTTTCTTCATGGATGAACATGATGCTTCAAGCTGTCATGCCCTTGTTCTGTGCTGATCATGTTTGAGCAGACAGAATCATGCCATCCCTCTTTCCTTCTAGGTATGTACCATCTCTGTGTGGCCTCCTCCTGCTGAGAGTGACTGTCTCATCCCGTTTCACTGTTTTGGTGTATGTGTGTGTGTGTGTGTGTGTGTTTATGAGCAGAATAGATTTATTAGAGGAAAGAAAGCTCCTGTCTGAGAGAGGAACAGGAGAGGGGCCAATTGGGTGGTCCGCTGGGATTTGGTGTGTTTTTGTACTTTGTGTTACACTGGTGTCTCTCTGTCTCTGTCTCCGTCTCTGTCTCTATCTCTATCTCTGTCTCTGTCTCATCTTTTTCAATCAGAGTCTCATTAGGCAGCTCAGGCTGGCCTTGAGCTCACTTTGTAGCCCAGTCTGGTCTCGAACTTGCAGTGATTCTCCTGCCTCACCCTCCCCATGGCTGGAATTATAGACGTGCACCACAATACCTAGCCAAACACATTGGCATTTCTTAGGCAAGTGCTTTCTCCTTGTACACATCTGTGGTTGTGTAATAATTATATACACCTAATGAAAATATTTCCCTGAGTGTTTTTTGTCTTTTTGAGACAGGGTCTCGATGTGCAGTTCAGGCTGGCCTTGAGCTCACTTTGGTAGCCCAGGATGGTCTCGAACTCACATTGATCCTCCTTTCTCAGCCTCCCAAGTGCTGAGATTACAGGCGTGAGCCACCACACCTGGCTCCCTGAGTGTTTTTTATGGGCCTTGTCTTAACAGTTTTGTCCAGTCATTTTTGTTAAATGATATTTATTTATTTATTTATTTATTTATTTATTTATTTTTGGTCTTTTTTTGAGACAAGGTCTCTCTATGCAGTTCAGGCTGCCCTTGAGCTCACTTTTGTAGCCCAGGCTGGTCTCGAACTCACACTGATCCTCCTGCCTCAGCCTCCCGTGTGCTGGGATTGCAGGCATGCGCCACTGCGCCCAGCTGTTAAATGAGTTTTTGGTCAAGTTTTTGATATGACAGATATATCATTGATACAATTGGTGAGTATGACAGGTTTATCATATTTCTGTTTCCATTTTATGGACATAGAAGAAGTCATATCTGGTACCCAGATTTAGAGTCAGAGTGTTCTGTGGACTGTATAGTAAAATGGAGAGAGAAGGAATAACAGAGGGACCAGGAGATCCCCATTAGAAAGCAGTTCTGCTGGTACTGGCATTGGGGCTTTGAGTAAATGACCTTATCTCTCTGGATATCAGTTTTCTCTCTTGTCTACTTTTCTGTGGGCTCTATTTCTATTGACCACAAATGTGGTAGCTTAAAACATGAAACATTTATTTTCTTTTAGTTCAAAGAAAGTTCAACAGGGTGAGGACAGAACTGTGCTCTCTTCCAGAGCTCCAGATGAGGGACTATTCCTTTGTCTCTCAGATCTTCTGGTGGCTGCTAGCACCTTGGTTTGTGGCTGTATTTCTATTGTCCTTGCCTATGTGGTCACACTGCCTTCTGCTTCCATGTGTATCTGAGCTCCTTCAGGCCTCCCTTCCAGCTAATTCAGGAAAATCACTTCAACTCTAAATTTTTATTTACCTCTGTGAATTCTTTGTATTGTATGAGGTGGTATTCACTGAGTCTAGAATTGGGTGGTGGGTGTCTCTCAGGATTCCTGTTAGCTACTAAACATTTGAAATTACTGTGATTTCTACTTACACATTTATGATTCATTTTATTCATTCATTCACCAAACTTTTGTTTCATGCCTGCGATGTGCCAGAGGCTATTAGCTCTCTGTAATAATCCACTGACCATACCTTTATCCAGTTTATTATGTTGTCAGTGAGGTAACCACTCAGACTGAGTGCTGAGGAAAGGTGACAGCCTAATCTAGACTATTGGGTTAGTCCTCTGTGTGCCCACTGTTCTAGAGCAAAACCATTATCAGTTGTCTGGCTCAGTGCTTGGTGGGGTTTATGGAGAGCCTGTGTATCAGATTGGCAAGGGTATGTGTGTGTGTTAGGGGAGACATATAAATTTAAATCTCATTAAGAGAATATTGGGTAGACAAATAAACTATAAACCTCCACTCTCGAAGAACTTTCAATATTATACAGCTGGATCATCACAGTGCTCCTCAGAATCAGGATGAGAGCTTTAAAAATGACCCATGCCTGTCTCACCTTGTTCATGGCAATGGGCTGGAATCTGTGTGTGAAGCTCATCAAGGGATTCTTATACAATGAGAGTATTGGACCCAGAGAGGTTCTGACCTAACTCAACGGGAAAACAAATACACAACTATTAATAAATATGCAAGATGGAATGCTGTAAGTTCTATTAAATGTGTATAGAAACACAATGATCTGGATACTCAGAGGAAGCTGAGATCATACATGCCCCAAGGGAAATTTAGCACAAGAAGTATCTGAAATGTCCTCGATGGATATGTTAGATTTCAGCAGGCATCAAGTAGAGGAGGAAGATGGGAAGGATATGTACAAGTCTGAAGTTGGCTGGCAGCGAGGCCTAAGGGCCCCTACTGAGGGGCCAATCTCTCCTTTGCTATAAGTTTCCAGCCTGGAACACTGAGATATTTGAGAATTCTGAATTGAAAACTGGCCTTTAGGTTGTCATGGAGGTATGTTTGTTCAAGGTAGGAGGGGAGAATACCTTTTATTTAGTTTGATTTATACTTTAAACAAATTGAGTGCTGGACATGGTGACACACATTTGGGCAGCAGAAAGGGGGTATTGTTGGGAGTTCCAGGCCAGTCTTTGCTGTGGAATGAGCTCAAGGTCATCCTGGAGTTTTTAGGGAGACCCTCTCTCTCTCTCTCAAAAAAAAAATTAGAAACACAGAAGCTGGGCTTTCATGTATAATCTTGCTCTATATCCTGTACACAGGAGAATTCGGCTTTAGTGGCAGAAAGAAAAATAAAAAGGAAGGGTTTATAACATTTCAAAAGGGGAATAGGTAGGATATGGTGACAGGATGACCGAGAAACAGTGAGAAGAAACAAAGGTAATAGCAAGTTTAGGAATAACAGTAGCATCAGTGGGAGAAAATATTAATTGAAAACCTAGTGTTCATTATTAAGTAGGTGAGAGGCATTTCTGCTATATCATTCAGTTGGGGACATAGCCCTTCAGGTGGTACTCTTCTAGTTATCCCTTTTATAGATAGAGAATGGAGACCTGAAGAGGTTGGTGGTTTGCTCTACCAAGTTCTGAGAGTAAATTGAGTGGAACTAGACATGTGGCATTTAGGTCAGGTACCTAATTCTAGAGTTGTTGATGATTGCCAACATTCTGCTAGTTGTCAGGAGGCTAACTTAGGGGTAACGTGGAGGAAGAGAAATAGAGCCGCAAGATACCTGTGTAAGAAGAAACAGATAGCCAGAAGATTAAGAGAGATCACAGATGAAAACTGTCACGTAGCAACCAATCAGCAAGCATCTCTTTCTCAGCTGGAAGGTGGGAGGAGGAAGAAGAGAGGTTCAGGGCCTGAGGAGGCTCACTGAAATCTTCCTGGACAGGCCACAGGAAGGCCTCTTGGTGGACCCCACATAATTACCACATGATATGTGGAAGACATTTTCTTCAGTATTTAAATAAACATATGAACTGATCTTCTCATGTTAAATTTTTCTGTCTTTAATGTTATATATACTTGAGCATTATGATGGATTCAAAGAGATGAATGTGAACAGTTGTCTCACCTCCCCTTGTTTTTGTGTACCTGATTTAGTTTCAAATCCTGGGGGCCTTTTTGGAGTTCCATTTCTTACTTTATGCTATTTTTCTCCCATCATATAAGGATTCGTTTTGGGCAGGTTATGCTAGTATAATAAGATTGGCAGGACTGTTCTTTTCATTTTAAACAATCTGTGAACTAAGAAACTGAGGTGACAACACATAAGTTATGAATTATCTTGGCTATTGTAGGGCTTTCTCCACTCTGTCCTCTTAATTCTGTTGCCCTCCTATTGGGTATATATAAAATTACACTACTACATAATGTAGGAAATAAAATTATGGCTTATAAAACATTCATTATATTTTTTGTTACATAGCCTATTGTTATAACCAGAGAAGTTTGTTAGGTTTGTCTTGCCTTAATCCTCATTATTTTTTCCGTCAGAATTTAGCATGTTCTTTGGAATGTTTTAGGGTATCAAATAAAAGGGACTACACTTTAGCTATATGATTGTGTTGAGCATTTCAGTTCTGTATTTTCTCTGCTGTTTTCCTTAGAATTGCACATTTTCCATTGAGATTTTTAATTACAACTGTTGAAATTAGCATTATACTTAAATTTTTAAGCATAGGGGTGTTCATTCTGTATCTGGCAAATCATATTTTGTAGTAATACACTTGAGCTTCTCTGTATAATGTGGATCTTCTTATATAATTTATCTCACTTAGCTTTTGTAGGAAAATTAATGAATGACAATCTCATAAGAGTATTTGATTTGAGTCAGGGGAAATCAAACCACCTTACTATAAAGGTCAGGATTAGCTTTCAGAGCAGGTGATTTTTGTGGTCAGAGTGAAACAACTTTACAGATATCAATCAAGACAAAAAAAATCCCTATCATTTGTTATTTGAAAGGTATCAGGGAAGTTAGTGATTTTTAATTTAGATTATGCATTAAAATCACCATGGAGAACTGGGAGAGGGGAAAAAAGACCTCCTGTGATGGAGTTTCCATTCCAAGGATGCCCAGGCAGCCTGATGGACACGCAGCACGGCGTGGGGGTCATTACTGTGAGGCACAGTGCAGTTATACTTGTAGCTGAGATTCAGTAATCTTGCACATAAGAAAATAAGTGCATTTAGAAAGACAGGTGCAAGGCATTCTAAAGAACCTGAGTATGTACTCCCACGTATCATTATGACATTTAATATCTAAATGAGATTAATTTGTCTTTCGAAAAAGAACTAAGTTTAGCTTTTATAGCTAATTAGATGGTATTTTCTCTGTTAGAAAGGATGCGTGGTCTCTTAGGTGGCAGCAGTTTTATGTTTATTTTATGTTGGCCTTTGATGTTGCTCTAGTGTTTCCTAAAAAGCCGTTCTCAGCATTGGTTGCATCTTAGGGTCATCTTGGAAACTTAAAGGCTACCCATATCTATGCCTCACATAAGTCAGACGACAGCCGGATCAGTCCACAGTTATACGTCTTCTTAGGGAGTGGGTGACACTGTGCATTGAAACAGTCTGACACCATAAACAGTTGTAGCAACATAGCAGTGATCTGCTTAGCTAAGGCTAGAAATTAAAGCTTGCATCATCTTTATAGGAAAGCTCTACAGAAAGCCAATGTGCAGATTCTTGAATGGACTGGTAGACTTTTCTATTGAAGCTGCATGTACTGTTCCCATTCCTTATAGTTGAGACTGAGGGTCATGCCCTGCACCTCCTAGCAAGGAAAAGCTGGGTTGAAAATCCTGATGCCTCTTCCAGCGACTATTTTTTTCTTTTCATGATTTAACCATTCATTAATATTTCACTCTAGTGAAGTGTAGTCATTTCTGATTTCTCCTTTCTATAACATCACTGATATTTCTTTAGCTGCCTTGGCTTAAAACATGACAGTATTTTCAGAGCTTACATTCTACTTTCCTTCACATCAGCTGTTTGGGCCTTGGTGAGCTCTATCTTCCATTGTTTGTGGCTGACCTTCAGCACTCACTTCTTGTAGTGAGGTCCCCATGCATCTTTCTAAGTTCTGAGTCTCCTTCTGTCAGTTGATCTGTGTAGTGCTGTCTGATAACTCTTACTTACGCACACATTAATTGTGTTTAATAACTTCAAAATCCTTCATGGCCAACCAGGTGGGACATAATTGTCAGTACTCCTGCTGTCCAGTACTCTGGACATTTCTAGTGTCGAGAGTAGAGCAAACCCCAGTATAGCCTTGTCCCTCTGTGTACTCCTTCCTGTGAATGCAGACAGTAGTACTTTTCCAGGCGTGTTTGATAATGATCACTTGGAACTTCCTCAAGCTCATGTTCCCATGTTCCCGGTGAGGGTCAAACTACCAAAACACAGGGGTCACCTAAAGCCATCAGAAAATACATATTTAAGCCCATGCTATACCATGGTGAAATGTTATTTATTGGAATTAGTAATAAATATTTCTCAACATATAATTAAATATTGTTTTTGTGATTAATCACTATGTTTAAATTATGTTTGATTGGTAGCAATGAGAATGCATAATTCATATCAAGTATTTACATTCGAATCATAACTGTAGCAAAATTAGAGTTTTGAAGTAGCCACCAAAATTATTTTTTGGTTTGGGGTCACCGCAACATGAGAAACTGTATTGCGGGGTCACAGCATTAGAAAGGTGGAGAACTTACTGCCTTAGAGGCTGCGAGTTGCTCTTAGTTACCATTATCCTATTGTAATGGAAAGAAGGTGGAATGTGAAGATATGTAGACTCAGTCTACCCAAAGCCATTTTTTATTTCATATCTGATCTTGGAAAAAACACCATCCCTAGCATTTGTGAAATGTGGAGAATATTACCTCTCTCTCAGTTTATAGTCACCATCAGGAGTTCACTCTTTTTGGCCACCAATAAATGTTCTTGTGGGGTCATTAAATAACATTTTTAGAATTGCAGATATCAAATTATTTGTGGTCATTTCTTAGCTGCTGGGTTCTTTTGCTAGATTAATTAGTAACACTTGAATGAAAGAGCTGTAATTTGCATTTTTAAGACCATAAGAATCAACTGTACTATCTGATATGTAGGATTTAATACATATCTGTTGAAATTAGGGAATAGATTGATTAGTCAGGCGCTAGGGATATAGCTTGGTCACAGGGGAAAAAGAATAATGTAGATGCCACTGTACAGTTAAGTATAACGTAGAACAGAAACTCTGTTCTTCCCTGGCCATGTGTGGAAAGTTACTTAGCTTGACCAGGCTCAGTTGAGGCTCAGTTCATCCAATGATCCTTGGAGACCTAGGAAGCAGCAGATGACTCTATGCAATAAAACAAAAATGTTGAAGATATTCTGAGTAGTTTCATCATCCTCTACCATCGTTTAAATATTTTTACACTGTTTCTGAAATCCTGAAGGAATGACTTTTAGACTAACCCAGAGAACTCATTTTGAAAATAATTCTTTGTTTCAAATGTTATTTCCTTGTGTCAGGAAGTGATAAAAACACAGGGCTCAGACAGCCAGTGACTCAAGAGGAAGTTAATGGTGTTTGTTTTTCCTCCAGAATTAGTAGTCAAAAAATAAAAATAAAAACATGTATTGCCAAGTTGGTAAAATGCACAGAAATATTTTGACTACAGGATTAAAATGGACTTATTTTTTTGGATATTTGTATTTCTTTAATATTTATGCATTGAAACATTAAGATTTTAACTTTAAGGCTTTCATTCTGTTTAATAAGAGGTAATGATTATAATGTCCAAATACTGGGGACATGTGGCTTAGCTCAGTTGCTTATGTGCTTGCTCCAGCAAAAGTAGTAGTCAGGTGCAGGGGACCAGGATTCAATCTGCCCTAACGCAGCCTGAGCAAACCAAAAACAAACCAAACAAACAAACAAACCCCCAAAACAAACAAAAAACCCTTTAAAATATCTAAATACTATGAAATACACATGGACTTTATTTGTTCTTTTTTTTTTTTTACCTTGAAAACTTAGAAGCCAAGAGTCAAGTATCTTGAGATTATTGACAAATACAAGACATTTTTGGAGGATTCCATGTGAGAATTGTATAGATTTTGAGGAGACAATGTTTTAAACAGTGTTTTATAATGAAACTAAAGCAAAGCAAAAACCCACATGTGGTTGGAAAATGCTTGGCTCAAAGCCAGCATGTTTTTCACCAGAGATTCCTGCTACCTCTGGAGATGTGATAAGTGCCACTGTAGAAGGGTTAAGAATGATAACAGACACTATTTTAGAAAATCAGAATATTTTTCTTTTCAGGGAATAGTTTCTAGGAAGGGAGAATGCAACTTCTTTGAAATGTCTTGCATTTAATTAAAGTCTAGATTTTGACCATTTGTTGCTACTGTATAATGTCATTTTAGATTTTGCTCAGCTTTTGCCTGATGGTTTATAAAAATACAAATGTACCCTGGTAGGGGTAAATAGAGTTTTTGGTAGATATTTAACTTTTTACTGCAACACCCCTAGTGTACACTCTTATTGTCATGGTCAGTATGCATTTTGGGAAGATCACATTTAAAGCTTGTTGAGAAGAAAACATTGTATTTACTCTGAAGAGGAATGGAAAAAAGATCTGTCATTCCTGTCATTTCACTCAGGAATCAGCTTTGGAAAGGTCCTTAAGCAAGCAGTATTTGGGAGTGGTGGATATTTTTAGATTGCTTTTCAATGAAATCATGATTTCTTTAATGAACTGGAAAGAAGTCATCCAGTCCAGTATTTTTCAGATTGCTTGTCAGGAACTATTAGTGGTCACAAAATCAATTTAGTAGGTTTGTATTAAACAAAGAAATAGATTAGATTATAATGCAGCATACACGCTCTGTAAGATTATTAACTTATAATAAAACTGATGTTTGAATTTTTGTAGATAAGCCTCTCTATAGATCGATGCATACACTGTGTTTAATATGAAATACATTTTTCCACGTGAATAATATTTGAAAAAGCTGAGAACTGGTGACTGAGTGTTTTCCCATTTTGTAGATAAGGAAACTATACAAAGCTGATTGCCAGTTTATTTGCATGTTTCTTTTTGAGGTGGCTTTGTATGGTCAGGTCTTCCTCTTGCTGAGATCTCTTATTTTATCATCGATATAGCTTTTATAATCCTTCCCCACGCTTTAACATTCCTATCTTTTTCTGACCATGAATTGCTCATTCTGGGAAACAAATGTTCAAATCTCTGAGTACTGGTTTGAGTGGGTGGACCATAACAGTAGTCCTGAAGTGAAAGAACAGAATATTTATAGCTCTTTCTGTAGAACAGGTCAGTTACTTTTTGTAGATAAACTCAGGCAGAAAATTAAATAATAATCTAGAAAAATTTCATCAATGATGGTAATCTTTATTAGCTTGCATCATTTGTTATGGTTGAGCTCAACAAATATTTATTGAACTTCTGTGTTGTCATGGGTATTTTACCCGCCTCTTCCTCTTTTCAGGGGAATGCATTGTTTGGATAATCAAACTGATCCCTTTTGTGTATGGGATATGCCAAGAGATTTGTTGAAGTACAAGGTAATTTGTTGGCGAAAGATAAGGTTTACCTCTATTCTTTAGAGCCCAATATGCCTCTTTGGAACTAAGCTAAGCTGTATGCTGAAACGTTCCTAGTATCTTGAGCGCAACCTTGCATTAATAAGGAAGTCTACAGTGACCACCTACAAAGTTCACCTCTGATGTTTCTCTGTTCCTGCTTTCCTAACACTGATTTTTATTGAGTGTTCTTCCTGCTGCTATTTATACAGTGTCAGCGCTGTGTGGGGAGCTGTTCTAATTTCTTCTGTTTGTTTTTTTTTTTTCTCTCTGACAACCTGAGAATCAAGGAGGACCAAGAGGCCGCCGCGTGGGTGCCGTGCAGGGACTTGTCTTTTCACACTGACACTGCTTCTTGTTTGTCTCTCGGTGTGGCAGATCTTGAAGATGGGGTTCTGTTTTTTGTCTCTCCTTTTTGTCTGTGCACAGTGTATTATTCTGCTTGTAGTTTGCTTATTAGTTGAGTAAGAGCATGTAGCTCATTGCCTGTGGCGGTAATAACAGCGCAGCGGGTCTGCAGATGGCACTTCCAGCCTGCTCTGCTTGGTGGCTGCCCTGCAAAAGGCGCTGTCCTTCCTCTCTGCATCCAAGGAAGGAGAGGTGTGGAAGGAGCCTGCCTACTGTGGGCCAAGAGGAGCTGCTTTTAAAGCTTAAATTTTCAGTGTTTTTTATCTGTAGATTTTTCTTCTATTCACTTAAATTCTATTATGTGTCCCTTGTTTGGAATTTCTGTTTGTGTCCTTCACTTTTTTTCTTTGGTTCTTCTACTTTATTGATTTATAAGACTTTTTGATATGTTACAGAAATTCATTTTTTTTTTTTAATTTTGAAGATTGAATCCAGGACCTTGACACTATGCTACATTTCCTATGCTCCTTTTTATTTATTTTTTGAGAAAAGTTTAAGTCATTAAATTGCCCAGGCTGGGCTAAAACTTGTAGTTTTCCTGCCTCAGCCTCCAAGAATGCTGGGATTAAAGGTGTGCAGTGCTACCGTCTTGGAAGTTAACTTCTTAAGTGTGATTAAAATTTCCCATTGTAATCCTTTCAAGTACATATCTTAGTGGCAATATGTCCATTCACATTGTTGTGTAACTGTTACCACTACCCATCTTCGGAACTTCTCCCATACTGATGCAGTGAGTAGAGGTCATGGAGTTGGTAGCAGAGCTGTACCGTGCATCTTATGGGTAGGTCTGAGGGCCTCAGCAGTGTCGGGCAGAGGCGAACCTTCCTTCCACAGAACTCTGAAAGCACTTCCTGCCTAGCAGAATTCCCTAATCATTTCTGTAGCTCCAATTTGACACCGCTGTTGGTAGTTTGCTTTAAAAATCTATTCATACATTAAGTAAATAGGTTAACAGCTGTCCTCATGTGACCATCTTACTGAGCAGCTTCTGTTTTGGGGTGTCTTTTTAGTTGCTCCACTTTTTATTTAATCTGGAGATGCTTGATGTTTTCCTTGCTTGACAGTGTTGCATTTCCAGCTGTGCATGGAAATTCATTTTCTATGTGAATAGACAATTCCAGGAAGCTTTCTGTTGAGGTTATAAGAGGTAAAGATAATTGTTTTACATTTGTTTGTTTGCATGTGCGTGTGTGTGTGTGTGTGTGCGTGCGCGCGTGCATGCATTATTTCTGGCAGCATAAGGGATCAGGGGAAGAATGGTTTAGGAGTTCGTAAATGGCATGTTAGTTTTTTTTTTTTTTTAAATCATATTAAGTAAAATAAACTTTGTCACATGTCATAAAAAGTAGCTTAAAATAGAAAAAAATATGACACTGATGCTTCCCCCATTGACTAAACAATTTTAAATAGATCTTCCATGAACTCTGAAAACTTCCTGGACAGTAGACTTCTATATATCTGCCTGATGTTATGGAAGCTCAAAATCAAAGGTCCATGTACTTTTATGTAAAACCATAGTGGTGACTCTTTCTTTCTTTCTTTCTTTCGTTCGTTCTTTCTTTCTTTCTTTCTTTCTTTCTTTGGTACTGGGAATAGAACTCAAGGGGTGAAATGTTATAACAGAATTTTTTAGAGTTTTAAAAAGCTAGTCTGAGTTTTAAATGTGCTAAATATTTTAAATGATCCTGTTCAGTCTCTGTTAATGTTTAAACTTAGTGGGATTTAGGATGGCTTCCTATAATAAAAATGTTAATATTTCTGTATTAAAATTGAGAGATATTAATATTAAGTGAGGGAAATATTGCCAGTATCTACTTTCATGTCTGTTTAGGCCAGTTTTTACTACCAGATGAAGTTGAATTTTTCTCCAAGTATGTTCTGAAGAATCCGGTGTTCTTCAGGATCATGAAGGACTAAAGCAAATGTTACTTATACCTGAGGGTCTCTCCGTGCCCTTGGTTAGAAGTAACTTAGCTGTATGCTCAGCTGCACTCAGATTGCATCTTTAGCATTCTCAGTGCTGCGTACATTTCTACTTCTAGGGTTCTATACCTGCTACTCAGTGACCCCTCTGCTCAACATAATCTTTTGTTATGTAGGTGTAGAGTGCCTGCTCTCTGGTTATTCGTGCTCAATGTGTTTGCTGTTGCGTCTAAATATTTCATCGTGCTTTAAACATGCCCATTAGGTACTCCCTGTTTTTATCCCTTTGTACTGATTAGTCTCAGTGTTGAAATGCCTTTCTCTTTTCCACTAAGTTGATCCCCTGACTTATTGCTGTATTCATGTAATTTAGTTTTTTTTTTCAGTTACATGTTATTTCCATAGAATTTCATATGTACGTGCATATAGGTGCAGCATATTATAGTATACAGTGCATTGCTTCAAAGTGATTTGGATATTTATTCATCATATCGTAGAGTGCATGAGGACAGCTGCCTCTTTGTAAGTCATTGTGTTGCTTAGTGCTCGGCACATCGCAGACTTGGAGCTCTTCATCCCAGTGTAAACACAGGGTGTGTTTGGAGGCTGTGGAGCAAACTTGGGGACCAGGAAAAGAGAGCCATGCAGTGGAAAGACAGCCTCGTATGGAGTAACAATGATCTTTATGAACACAAGGATTAGAAAACTAGGGATTTGAATGGTTTGGATAATTAACAGTGCTTCAGAGAGAGAGAGAGAGAGAGAGAGAGAGAGAGAGAGAGAGAGAGAGAGAGAGAGAGAGAGAGAGAGAGGGGGAAACTTGAGACTCAGCAGGTAGATGAAGATGGAGGGAAGGAGACCATAGTGCTTTCCGGAGCGCTGGGAGAGTGAGTATCCGCAGGTGAGGAAGGCAGTGAAGCCGCTGCCTAGCAGCGTAGAGGTGAAGAGGGTGAAGCTGCTGGCTAAAGTGAAAGCTCTGAAGTGGGAGAGTAGTGGAAAAATGCAGTGGCAGGCAACGTGGAGCTGCACTACGTATTGCAGTGTATGATAAGGAAAGAATCCAGAGCTACTGAGAGTCAAGTGCCACTATGAGTTAAGGAACAGGGTAGGAATCATGGTACAATTTTTCTCAAAACAAATGATCACAACATACCTAGTATTGCCTGAAGTCAAGGGTCAAGAAAGGCTTAGGCTGTGTTATTTCTGTTAGCTGAATAATTGTAGGGCTTGATAAGGACTTGAAAAAGATGTTCCATGAAAATGGAGAAAAGAGGGGGAAACTTTTAAAAAATGAAACCATATTATAATGGTTAATTTTTCTGTGAACTTGACTAGAACACAATGCCCATGTTTTGTCCAACATTTCTTTGGGTGTTTTGGTGAGAATGTTTTGGGATGAGATTAACATTTTCATCAGTAGACCTGGTAAAGGAGACTGATTGCCTGTCATGATGTGCGCTGGCCTCATCCACTTAGTGGGAAATCTGAGTAGAAGGAAAGCCTGACCTTTCACTTCCCTCCGAAGAGAGAATTCTCCTGCCTAATGATTAATTCCTAAACTGAAGCTTCCACTCTTCCTAATTCTAGCAGTCTGTTGCTGAGTCAAGTCCTTATAATTCTGTCTGTCTGTCTGTCTGTCTGTCTGTCTGTCTGTCTGCCTGTCCTCTTCTTTTTTACCTTCTCTCTGTCTGTATCTTGGTGTAGCTCTCCTCTTGGTTATTTTTCTCCAGACAACCATACACACAGAATATGGAGTCTGGTTAGGTATAGTAACCACTGGAAGTGATAACAGAATTAAGGATTAATTTGAAAATTGGAAATCTGAAAATTTAGGACTGAGGGCTTAGAGAAAAATAAAAGGAATAGGAATGCTAAAACTAAAAGAGCAGGCCGTTTTGAGGGAGAATATGTTTTTTTTTTTTTTTTTTTTTTTTTTTTTTTTTTTTTTTTTTTTTTTTTTTTTTTTTTTTTTTTTTTTTTTTTTTTTTCTTTTTTCTTTTTGAGACAGGGTCTTGGTATGCAGTTCAGGCTGGCCTTGAGCTCACTTTTGTAGCCCAGGCTGGTCTCGAACTCACACCAATCCTCCTGCCTCAGCCTCCCGAGTGCTGGGATTACAGGCATGTGCCACCACGCCCGGCTCAAAAATTTTTATTTATTTTTTTTCTTGTTTCAGAACCTTTGTTTATTGACTCATGTTTATGGCCGGCTCAGCCTGCCCCAGGGCAGGGCTGGCGCAGCATGTGGTGCCGGGGATCGAACCATGGTCCCTGAAGCCGCCCAAGCTTTCCCAAGCAGGTTCTTTAGACCACTGAGCAATCCTGCTGGGCCTGAGGGAGAATATGTTTCACTGTGATTCTGCTAATTCGTAAGTGATTTTGGAGCTTCAGATGAGATTTTGGCTAGGAAGGAGGTTTTGTGGGTTAGGCTGGCTGTGGCTTTGGAATCCTCTAAAAGCAGATAAATAAAAGTTATAGCATAGAACAAAGTTTGCAGAGGAGTGAGAGAGACCCAGGACAAAGACTTTAAATTTTTTTTTAAAGAGAATGAAAATTCCAAAGGAAAACAAACAAACAAATAAAAACATTAAAAACAATACAGAATTTGACTAAACAAAATGATAGTAATTCAGCAGTGGTTATTATATTGCATGTAATTGTCTTCAAATTAGTTCAGATTACCAGATATAAACATGAAAAATTGGTCAAAAAATAAATTTCAGCATTAGCTGCGCCTTTCAGTAGTACAGTACACCAGCAGTACAGTTATCCAAGCTGTCCTGTATATGTGCATCAGTCTCTCTCTCCCTGTCTCTTTCGTTCTTTTCCTGTCTGCCTGCCTGCCTTTTTCCCTTTCCTGTTCTTTTCCTCATCCCAGTTGCTCATTACCTTTGAACAGATTCTTTCCCTTTCACACACTGCACCATTTATATTTTATTTACTCTTTCAGATTCTTACACTAGTGAAACAATATAGTACTTACACATATGGATCTAATTTATTTCCCTTATGAATATAGCCTCTAGTTGCATCCATTTGCCTACAAAGGCTTTGAGTTTTCCTTTCTTACAGCTGAGTAATACTCCATTTTATAAAAATGCCATACCTTTTTTATCCATTATTCCGGTGATAGGGATTTGAGTTACTTTCAAGATTCAGCTATGACCATCTGCACTGCTGTAAGCATGGGTACACATATATCGCTGTGGAATAATGTTTTTTATTTCTTTTGGAAAAATACCCAGGAGGTGAATACCTGGGTTGAATGGGACCTCTAATCCTAGATTTTGAGAAATCTTCACACTGATTTCCATAGTGGTTGTACCAGTCTACACTCCTGTCAATAATGCAGAAGGGTTCCTTCCCCCCTCCAGTCCCTCCAGCATTTCTTATTGGTTGACTTTTTGATGATAGCCATTCTTTCTGGGGTGAAATGGAATATCTCCTGTTGTTTTATTGTGCATTTCTCAAGTGGCCAGTGATGTTTTTTCATGTATTTATTTTCCATTTGTGTTTTTCACATGAGAACTGCATATTCATCTGAGACGTAGAGGTAGAGATTTAATTGAACTTTTATAGGGCAAATTTCATAGGAGTCCATGGGAGAAAGTCAACTTGACTGGAGAAAAAGGATTTGTTGACAAAGTTTTCTTTTGATAGCTGCCCTAGAAAATGAGGCCAAAGATATATTTATTCTTGTTTCTTTAGCTTTAAGTGTTTTATTTAAAATATTTAATATCTCTAGATTTTATGGTTTCCTTTATTTTTTTTTGATTTTTTATTTTTTTGCAATACCGGGGATTGAATTCAGGACCTTGTGCTTGCCAGGCAAGCACTTATTCTACTGAGCTATCTCCCTGGGCCCTTATTGTTTCCTTTAGTTTTCACTTGATTAAAGCCTTTTTTAAGAGTGAAAATTGGTGCAGGAATTAGGATGCTTTTCTGTAACCTATGCATTTAAAGTTTAATTTTTTTTGTTTGTTTTTTTTTGAGAGAAGGTCTCATTATGTAGTCCAGGCAGGCCTGGAGCTCACATGGTTCTCCTGCTTCAGCCTCTGCAGGTATGTACCTCCAGGCCCGGCAGCTTTGACATTTTAATGCATGGTACTTTAATTTACTTTAGAGAGAGAGAGAGAGAGAGAGAGAGAGAGAGAGAGAGAGAGAGAGAGAGAGAGAGTCAACATTATATACTGAACTTGTTCAAAGTTGTGAAAGTAGCCTTTAGCAAGTCAAATTTTATATAACAAACCACCTTTACCATTTCTTGAAGTTATTATTTATTCAGTATCAATTATAATATTGTCAAATATATGAATAAAAGCTTTCATGTAAAATTGTCTAAAAGAAGCTTTAGGAAAAGAAATTGCTTCCACAAATATTAAAGAATCCAAAGGTCTTAGTTACTTTTTCCTTGTTGCTGGAACAAAATATCCACCATCCAAACTTAAGGAAGGAAAGATTTATTTAGCTCACTGTGTGTGGCCACTCAGTCCACACTTGCTGGCCCCAGGCAGAGTACCACATGGCAGAGGGCAGCAGTTCATGGTGGCAGAAAACAGCAAAACAGCGAGAGCAAAAGGAGGAGTAGCAGCAACGCCGGCAGCAGTGGAGGCAGAGAGCCAGCCTCTCTCTCTTCCTCACATTGCCCTCAGGCTGTCTGCCCTAGGCTGGGTGTGGCACTCACACCATAATCCCAGCATTGGCTCATGAATTAAGCACAAACTTTAGAGACTGCCCCCTGACAGGATGAGGCTTTAGGGAGACACCTAGCCATAAACCATAACGCCCACCCTACTTTGTATAGCTTTAAATGAGTAGAGATGTGAAAAAGAAAAAGAAAAAGAAATACAAGTAGCATTTTCATTTAAGTTTCAGCACTGTATAGAACTTGGATTCCTATGAAACTCTTACTCTATTACAGATCTTTCCACTCTAAAATCTTTTCACAGGATCAATGTATTACAGAAACTAAAAAAGGAGCCCTTGATCAAACTGACACTGTACATATTTCATCCAAAATTCTCTCCCACCTCTTCATGTGTTTTGAGATTTATGTTAGCATTGCATAGTCTCATAGTGTCCATTTTTAATTTCTGTTCAAGTTCTTTTTTTCTGAACAGCATATTCCTCTAGGAATATATGTGACATCAGTTTTGGTGTATGGTTAACGTCTGATGTTTAAGTTCTAGCCCATTTAGCAGTTTTTTGACTGATTGTGCAATTTGAAATATGGTGCATCTCCAGAAACAGTACAGAACACTCTTACCTCTGTACCTACTTGATAAGTGTGCAACGTGCATGTTCCCGTACAGTCAGTGCCCTGCTAACAAATGAGTGCTGTTCCAGGTGGATGTACACAAGCCAGATTCATTTGTAAGTTCAACAAAGTGAGTGTCATACACCTCTGACACAAATATTCAACATAAAAGCATAGAAAAGCTAAAGGCACACAATACAGTAAATCCCAGACTGTGCTGCCCAGCACTACACAGTGAGCACATAGCAGCACAGCCGTGACAGTGTCTGGCTGACACGCCTTCACATGTATGAATATTCCTAATGTCAGGTCTTTCACTGATGGTAAGGTCTGATACTGCAGCATTAGTTGGGTTCTTGTTGTCATGTATTTCACACAGAAACTACTAAACAGTTGGGAAATTGATACCATAAGGTTTAATTCAAAGCCATTGAATATTAGCACTAAAATTAATGTTTAAAGCAACCATATAGAGTCTTTTGCATAAGCCAGGAGATGCATTGTGAGTTAGATGCCGATTATCAGATAATTGCTGTCTTCCTGGTGTGCAATCTTTCTAGCTGAGCTTGCTCTCTGAGCATCTATGATGTAGGATTTCCATCTGGAAATAACCTGCCTTGAAGTACCAGAGTGCTGAGGTTGCTTTTTTGTCATTTAATGTCCCTTCTATTTTCTCTGCAGCTCCTGAATTGGGAACATTTAACAGGTAAATAGGCTCTCAGGGACTAGACAATGTCACAACAGTAATCAGATAGGTACTTCTCAGATATAATTCCTCTAACTATAAAGTAATACCTAGAAATGTTATTTACAATAGAGATACTTGAAAATTTTTATTTTTATTTTCCACATTTCACAATGTCTGAATTTCTTAGAGTAGTTTATTCTTGGAATACACACACACACACACACACACACACACACACACATTTAGGTCTCTACAGCAGGCCGGGGGCCTCTCCCTTCAGTTGGTGTTGTGTATGGTTGCCTGGATATGGTGATCCGCCTTTACTTTTTGCTTTTCCACCAGATATATAAGGTCTGCATATTCATAGACATGAGAAAATGTAAGTAAAACTTTTGTGACAACTGTGCTCTGTTTGTAAGTCACACTAATGACTGCTTTGCTTCTCAGTAATTTTCCATTTGTAATGTTTTATACCTGAATAAACAAATGTAATGCAATTGAACAAGAAAACAATTATCTGTCTGGTGGAAATAATGTACTTATCTCATTGAAACAATTGACTTGTTTAAAAATACACAGAAGTTTTACTTCTGCTCAGAGTGCAGTTACCTGTAATTTGTGAGAATTTCCAGGAAGAATTAAAACCCCCTGATTGAATTGGATCAGTGGCTGAAATCTGGTTTCGAGCCCTGGCTTCCCAGGCATGATTCCTCTCTGCTACAATTTGGAGCCATTTTAGATTTGAGAAGTTCTTTCAATAATCTATGGGTTTTGGCTGGATCACTGGAAAACAGTGCTCAATGGCTTTACCTTCCAGTGGGAGCTTCATGTTGACTTGTGGGTTCTGTGTTGGTGGAATTTAGCAACACTTTTTGGTCTGGTTCAATGTTTCTTGGCATCTTCTGTGGAGTTTGGTCCAGTCTACCTATAGGAGCACATTGAATTCCAAATAAACCCTAAAAACCATCATTCTCTGCCAGCTAATGTGGGACTTTTCTGGGTTTTGATAATGGGTTCAAACCTAGGCAGTGGTGCTTCTGTGCCTACTTCTAAAAATGTGTTTTGAGACATCATACAAAAGGGCCAGCATTTATCATTGCTGCATTTGAATTTTTTATATCAGAAATTAAAATTGAACACAGTGGACTCATCGGCAGCTCCTGAGGCTGTTACTGATTAAGCACTATGTCTTAAAATGAGGAGGTGCTGGCTCTCGACTGACTTGTCTTGTGATGTGATACCGACATGGGCTTTCAATTTTCACTGTGAATGGGTGCTACCTGCACTGTTGTTTTAGTTGTATCATCATAGAATATCGGTTGTTCCCAGCAGTAGTTTTATGCAGCCACTTCATCTGACACATGAGAGGAGCCAAGCACTGTTCCTCAGTTTTTCCAAGAAGCCATGACACTGCTGGTCTGCATCTCGGGTCTGACCTGATACAGTGCATCTCTGTGTTAAAGAATTGCCCTCCTTCTTAAATTGTGTATCTCTAGTCTCTCTCTCTCTCTCTCTCTCTCTCTCTCTCTCTCTCTCTCTCTCTCTCTCTCTCTCTCTCTTTCTCTCTCCTCTCTCTTATTTTAAATTGAATTTAGCTTTCTCTACTTCATATTAGTATGAGAAGCCAAGCCAAGATTTGGCTTCTCTTTGGTTGGGATCTCAGTGTTATACAGTATCTGTTCTCTTCTTGTTCTGGGACACCAGGATACAAACGTAGGCACAGAGAAGGCCCAACATAGCATCTTTGTGATAACGGTTCCCGTGCCTCCCCTTACTCCCCTTTGAATTTTGCTGTCTGTCATAGAGCACTGTGGGACTGCGGGTCCCAGATCTACCTGCTGTCTGTGTACAGGGCATGCCGAGGGCTGTCAGGCCAGCAGATCTGGAGATCCCATGAGGCAGTGTTTTCTCCAAGGCGTCTTCCCTAGGCCCATAGCTAGGAAGCCTTCTCTTTATCAGCTTACCTGTTATTGTCCTCCTTTTTTTTCTGTATCATTTCTGCTTATACTGGCGTTCTGAAACCATTGTCATTTGCATTTCTTTGCCCTGCATGATGAGTTGTTTTCCTGTTTTCCTCCTGAACAGAGTTGGAAAAGCAAAGGTAGTGAAAGAACCCCGGGCAACTGGTTATTTACAATTGTGGAAAATAATGAGAATTAGGGAGCAGGTAATGAGAGATGGCACTTTGCCAGTGTGCACAGTGTATTTCTCAGGAATGGAAAATGAAAAACTGCTTTGCTATCTTCTAACCCGGCTGTTCTTCTGGCATTAAGCTGGGGAAGAATTTTCCATCTCTATTTACAGTATATGTTAGGCTCTAGACTGCTGCCCGCGTTCTTAATATTAGTGTCTTCCCAGAGGTCTATAGGCAGATTCAAATGAACTTTTTTCACTTTTCGATTTATCTGTGACCTTGAATTAAGTCAAATGTTAAGACCGCAGAGCTTTGACTTTTTGGTTGACCATATAGATAGGTTTTTATTAGACTTCACAGTTTTCCAGAGATTTTTAAAAAAGCGATTATTTTGTTTCTTTACCTACTTCATACCTTTCTTCAGAATATTTACCTGTGAACACCCAGAAAATATTTAACAGTTGCTATCTTATTAAGAGTTTTTCCCCTTAGGATTTTCTGCCTGGTGGAGTGTGTTGCACCTGTGTGTAGACACTGAATGAAATTTAGAGGTAAATGAAAAGTGATTTAAAATTCTAATGTTCTAGATATTTCTACCTTTCTATTGCTGGTCTTATGCTCTTAGCAGGTTAGAGCCCACCTAGATAGAAAGACATTGAATGGCAGACTAATCGAATAAAGATTTAAGATGATCTGGTATTGCTTTTGGATTTGAAATCATCATAATTCAGATGAACTGTTTCTGCAGAAGTCACAGACGGATTCCCATGGAATTACCAGTGATTTTAGTTTAGTGGGCATGTCTGCTCCTGTCATAGTGGAAATGGAGAGGTGATGCAGAGAAAGTAGCCTGGAAGTAGTTACTGCACCACAGAGATGGTTTTCGAGGCAGTGGGGAGTGCTGTGCTAACCAGAGGTTCAAGAGCCCTGAGCATCCTTCATTGGAATGCATGTATAAGGCCAAGTTCCTTATCTCTGTTTTGTCTGTGCAGTGGGTGTGCTGGTTAAAATATCTACCTCAACTGAGGGTTTAATGAATTAACATATGAAAAGCACTTTGGGACAGTATGTGCACTTGATAAATATTAGCTATTAAAAGAGCAGGTATGATGGACCTTGGTTCCTCTATATTTTCATTTATTTATTTATGTATTTATATATTTTTGTGGCCTGCTCAGCCCACCTTAGGGGCATGTTTGGCATGGCTTTAGTGCCAGGGATCCAACTGGGGTCCCTGCGTTTGCCTAAGCCTGCCTAAGCCTGCCTGAACCCCTGGTGCCTCTATATTTCAAGTGTCCTTCTCAGGACACTATATATTTTTACTTATTTGGTTTTGCTTCATTGGTTGATCATGGTGTAGGAGGTAGAACCTAAGGCCTCACACTCCACAATCCCAGACCCACTGGCTTATCTTTTTGAGGCTGAACTGTACCTCAAAAGATCAAGTCTTACCTTTGTGCAATTTAATTTTAATAAATAAGGCATTTTGGTAGTCTGTGTGAAATAATTTGGGAGTTTTAAACAATTTGTTTTCCACTGCAAAATTCTGTCACTCAGTTTCATTGTGCCACTGATTTTGGAACTGATTTTATTTTGGTTGCATACAGAGTCACTCAGGTTAGAAGAAAAATACTGATGAAGTGGTCTTCTAGCTATTGACAGAGCTGAATAAATAGGAAGTCATCTGGTATTTTGGAGAAATGGAAGGTAATATCTTATCCAAGGACATACTACCCCAAGTAGGAAGTTCCATACTATAATGGGCATATGTTTTGCATGTATTTGGTGTGCACGGGAAGGCCAGGTTCACCTTGGAAGCAGTATTGGAAGGAAAAGTTTTTGGGGAACCTGAAAGTTTTACTTTAGTTGGTATAATAATTAGCCTGGCTACATAAATGCCAGGAAAATAATTAGAGTAACAGATTATGTTGAATGCCTAAAGAAATATGTTTGACAACTTTTAATTTTCTTGCCTCCCACACACCGCTTTCTAGTTTGTTTCTGGCACACCAGATGTGTCGCAACACAGTGACTGATCCCAGAGTTTGTGAACACCTGCGATGATGGCAAAACAAATTTTCTCCTGTTGGTTCTATTTCATAAGTGAAATAGTAGAAGGAGCGCTGCATTTTGTAGGTAATGCTGTTCAAATATGGGGCAGCCCACCTTTTCTCCAAAGTTATACATCTGTGTTCTTTGTCCAGCCTGGTATTAAAGTTTATGTTTGAGTAGTGAATGTAAGCCTCTGAAAGCCAATTCATCCTTCTTGCTTTTCCTACTTATGCTCTAATGAGCAACTACCAAGGAGCAAAGAGGGACAACTGCTAAGTGTCTCAGTTACCTGTCTCATTGCTGAGACAAAATACCCATTACCTGCACGTTAAGGGAGTGTCTCAGTTACCTCTCTCTCATTGCTGGGACAAATACCCGACAGTTGAAATGAAGGAAGGAAAGGTTTATTTATATTTAGCACACAGTTACTGGAGGTTTTAGTCCATGCTCGGTTGGCTCCAAGGCAGAGCAGCACAGCGCAGAGCAACCTTTCATGGCAGAGGCAAAGGGCAGAGAGCAAAGGGGAAGAGCAGCAGCAACAGTGGCTATGGAGAGCAACTCTCTCTTCTCCTCCTCTGACCCAGGCGGGGTGTAGCCCTCACACCCATAATCTCAGTAGTACTCAGCCCCATAATTCCAGCCTTGGATCATGAATGAATCACAACATCTAGAACCATGCCCCGATGACTGCATGGGGAATTAGGGGAACAAATACACGCAAACCATAGCAAGGGGAAAGGTCTTTTTAGCGGACAGTTTGGCAAGGTTTCGGTCCAGAGTAGGCTGGCTCCAAGGAAGGGTGCCATGGCAGAGGGGCATTGCAGAGGAGAACAGTGCATGGCAAAGCAGGGCAGGCAGAAAGCTGCAGAGCAGGAGCAGAAGACACAGCTGCAGCAAGCTTTCTTTCTGTCTCTTATATGCCACTCATACTTTGGGGGGCATCCCTAGCCCCAGCATCACACACTCTAGATCCAGCCACCTCCAAAAGCTCCACCTAGGACTGCATGTAGCTTTGGAGCACATCTAGACGTATGGCAGAACAGTAGGGAAAGGCAAAAAAAAAAAAAAAAAAAAAAAAAAAAAATAATGATATCTATCTATCTATCTATCTATCTATCTCTATCCATATATATATATATATATATATATATATATATACATGTATATTCCAGCTTCTTTGATGTGTCAATTTATTTATTCGTAGGTTTTTATTGTTTTGTTGTTTGTGGTGGCGCCAGGTACCCAAATCCAGGGTCATGTGCATGATAGACAAGTGCATTTTGACTTTTTTTTTTTTGCACTTTGATTTCTTGATCTCCATGGAGAAAAGTTTTTATGTAGGAATTTTTGTTTGTTCCTTCACGTATTTGCTGTAGTGTTTCTTTCATTTATTTTTAGCCTTTTTTATTTTTTTTTTTTCAGCTTCAGTGTCAAAGCACATACCATATGCCTGGAATGTGAATGTTTCTAATAAATTAGTTTTGTGGTTGGTTTTGGGGCCCTAACTTGGAATACCTTCTTTCCACTTATGTAATAATAACACGACTCTCCTTGGTATCCGGTTCTACAACACACAACATGACCATCAAGAGCAGTGTGTCGGCCTGTGGCTGTGCACGTGCATCTTGTTTCTTTACAGTCTCAGCCCATACTCAGTTTCCACTTTGTCCTTTGTGTGTGTTGTGCGTATCAGTGACTAGGTGACACTGACCCTTTCAGTGTGATTGTTCAGCAAAGTCTATATGGTTTACTAACCATCACTCTGAGGTTTCAGTTGGAGATTTTCAGTGTTTGCTATTGTAAATAACACCACTACAAACATATTTGAATTTGTCTGTTTCTCTTTCTCTCTTATTTTCTTGGCTTAATGCTTGTGGTCTGAGGCAGCAGTAACATGTTTATCAGTTGGATTTTTTTCATGAACCTGGTCAACATTGTATATTCTTTTGTATAATTTTTTGGTAGTTTCTAAAAAAATGAATTCATTAATTTTTTATGTATTTGATACAGGGTCTATAGGGTCTGAATGCATAGATCAGATTCGTAGTGACCTTCTTGTTTTCAGCCTTCTAAGCACTGGAACAGGCATGTGCCTCCACACCTGGTCTCCATCAAAGTCTCAGCACACCCCAGGAGTGGAGCTGGCACTGCACGCTGGGGATCAAACCCTGGCCACTAGACTCTGCCTAAGCAGGCATGTTAGTCCCCTGAGCAATATGGCCAGCCCAATTTTTGGTATTTATTAAATAAATATAAAGTGGTATTCTAGTGTTTTAATTTGCATTGCTTTGATAAACTTAATGCATACTTAATAATTCAGTTCCTTGTATGCCCATGTTATTATTTTTCTTCTGGATTTTACGTTTCTCTGTCAGATGATTTATCCTGCCTATGTATCATAGAAATCAACTTGTTATCTCTTTTATTTGATAAACATTTCTGTACTATGTTTTTCTTTTTACCATGACTATTATTTTTCTAAGTATTAAAAGTTAAACTGCTGACAAAATCTAGTTTTTGTTTCTTTAATGCATCCAGGTTTAGAAAAATTGTCAGTGGTGTCAAATTCTCACTTCTATTTAATGCTAATTTTATGAGCTAGGTTTGTGTACATAGTTAAATTTAATATATTTTTATGTGTGTCAACACATGTATATGTATATACATACAGAAGCATAAGTGGGTGAATTTGATTTGTTTTTAACCTAAATTATCAACCAATTATATTATCATTATTTATGAAAAAATTTTCCTACTACTTCTCTCCAATTGTTTTGATTTTTTTCTGTCATATTATTACATTCTACTTATTGCATAAATTAGTGAATTCCAGTCTGATTTATCAACATGGCTGAAATTAGATATCAAAGCTATATCATTTAGGGCCGGCCAAATAGCTCAGCAGATTAAGGCACAGGTGGGGCGTGCTGAGATGGCAGTTGAGACTGGGTGTGGTGGTGCTCACTTGTAATCCCAGCTCTTGGGAGGCTATAAACAGGCAGATCACTATGAGTCTCATTTAGTAGTGAGTCCCTGGACACCCTGTAGACCCTTCCCTAAAATCCAAAGAAAGAAAGAAAGAAAGAAGCATGAAGGAGAAGTGGACAGAGGAACAGAGGGTTGTGACAACATAGAAGTAATCATGTCTTCTCACCTGTTTATGTTTCTGTAATCTGTTTTCTAGGTCTGATGAAAGCTCTGTTGCAATTTTAATTGCTACTTATTATGTGTATAAATTGTGAAAATATATGATTCCTTTTTATTGTGTAATCTTCTGACTCAGAGCTATTATTGCCTGTGTTTTTTAAATTTCCCTATTAAATCTGTAGTTTTCTTTAATGTGAAATACTTGTTAGAAAGTTTTCAAGTTAAACATATACATGGTAGGAGTATTATTTTGGACAAGCTGTAAGTAATTTTATATTTGACTTATTTAAGCTTTTATTTTGGGTTTAATATTCACAGAGACTTGTTTGTGTATTTTTTTAATGAAAAAGCACGGACATTCATTGTAACAGTATTAGAACTTGATAAGATCTAGCATGCACGTGGTGCAAATGTAGAGCCGTCTGTCAGGTTAGTTTTTGAATGGTAATTTTTTTTTTCTTTTTTTTTTTTTTTTTTTTGTGGGACCAGGGATTGAACTCAAGCCATTATCCTTGTTAGGAAAGCACTTATGCTACTGAGCTATTTCCCTGGCCCCAGTAAATCTTTAATAGTAAAACTTTGGGTAATATTTGAAGCCAGTCATAGGCCAGTGACAAAGTCTTATGCCAAGAAAGCCATATCCTTCTGAAAACTTGCTTGGAATTATGGTAAGCAGTCTGTGTTTTATAGTTAGGGAAACCTGTGATGATTGTTTTTGGCATGTAAATTATAGCATCTATCTTTGTAGCTGTTAAGTGGTAATAATGGGGGGACAAAGGTGCTAAGGAGTGTTGAAGTATACTACATCAGGGAGTAATCATTTTTTTAAAAAAATCCTGCTTGTGTCAGTTGCATAAGCCTTACTTTCTAAAATGCAAGATAATTTTTTTTTAACCTTAGTTTTCCAAATTCTGTCTTACTGAAAAATATTTTTATATTTGGAGTTAGGTCAGGAATGAGCAAGAGCTCAGTGATGGGAATGTGCAAATCCCAGTGAGTGGAAGGCTGGCTGTGGACTTTCTCCTTTGTGTGATTTCTTCATATGCAAAAAAAGGTCTTGGCCAATATTCCATCATAAGAGAAAGGGTGGGCATACAGGGTGATAAATACTCCCAAAGAGATTCCTTGAATTCAGCCCTTTAGGCACTTAATTCTTTTTGCGATTACAGAAGATGAAAGAATAATGAGGGATTTGTTTCCCATACGAGTTATAGAAGAAGAGGTGGCTCTCCCCAGAACTGTTGGCTTGGCCAGATGGACAGCCTTTTGAAAATTCCTCTCTTGGAGGGGCAAAACGTGTTTTCTGGTGACACAAGGAAGTTGTTTCTGTGACCCAAGTTTGGGTTCTTCAGAGTACTTCCAAGTGCAAGAAAGGGACTGGCAGCAACCCTTGAATCAATTTAGTTCAAATATGGATTTTATTCATGTACTACTACATTAAATGACTTGAGATACCTTATAAGTACCTGTTCAATTTAATTAATGAGAGAGTGTATATCGAAGAAAAGATATACTCTCAAGAGTATATGTAATTAAGTAGGAAGTCCTAACTGAAATAAAATATTTTAGTGCCTAGGTGGTTCCTTTTTATGATTCACCATTTATTTCAAATCTGAATGTTCTAGCAGCTGTGTTATGTGACTGCACCCACCCACCCACACACTTGTTATTATGATTACTTGTATTTTTATTATCTTTGTTATTTATTTATTTATTTATTTATTGCAGTACCAGGGATTGAATTCAGGACCCTGTGCTTTCCAGGCAAGCACTAATAACACTGAGCTATCTTCCTGGCTCTTATGTTTGTTATTTTAAAAAACATAAGGAATTCCTCTTCCCTAAGAGAAGTATAACTGCACAAATCTCGGATTTTATCTATCTATCTATCTGTCTGTCTATCTATCTATCTATCTATCTATCTATCTATTTATTTTGCAGTATCAGGACTTTACACTTGCCAGGCAAGCGCTTATTCTACTGAGCTATCTCCCTGGCCCTTTCTTTTGCAGAATCAGGGATTGAACTCAGGCCCTTGTGCTTGCCAAGCAAGTGCTTATTCTACTGAGCTATCTCCCCAGGCCCCCAAGAATCTCTAATTTTAAAAGAAATTTATCTTGCAAGATCTTTATAAAACACATAGCAAGTATCTGATTGAATAGCGGTGTTGGGGAGAGAAGAGCAGGAATTCTGCAGACACTTACAAAATCCTCGGACAGATAGCTTCAGGTGCTTCTTATTAGTTACCTGGATCCTCACCTTGCAGGCTTTCTGTCTCAACTTCTAGCTTCCCCTTCTACCTGAGCATCACCCACAGCAGACATGGCCAAAGCATTGCTTCCCCATCCAGAGCCACTTTAGGCTTTAGGGAGTGCGTCTTGTGTATCTAGGACATCTTAGGTTATTTACATCAGATAATAAACAAGGTCAACCTTTGTAGTATAGAAAATAGGAAAACAATGCAAAGGAAAAAACTGATTTACTTGTCAATGAGAAGAAAAAATTGAGTTGAACAGTAAAATTAAACTAGCAAAAGGAGCGTGAGAAACAGCGGAGACTGGAAGATAGTGTGTCGGTTATGCACTTTTACGTCTGAGAGGCTTAAAATGGTACTGAGTCAGAAAAGAGCCCCCCTCCCCCATTAGATGCACATTCTTAGCATTTTGTCCTTATTGTGTACAACTTCATTATCCCTAGTGAAGTCTTAGTCCAATGAATCTTCAAAAGTAACTCTACATACCATGTTTAGTAGGATTTTCCTTTTAGCATCTGTGTCTGTCTGTGCCTGTCTGACTATTGACCTACCTATCTATCTTTCAGTCTCCTTTCCAAACTCCATTAGATCTGAAAGAAGGGACATTTTCATGGAAAGAGCTAGTGACTATTCTGGTTTGTTACCTCTTGCAGTCTCACAGAAAACTTTATCTGTCATCTCCCGATGTACCAGGCACTACAGTAAGAGTTTTCTTATCTTATCACATATTCTTTCCCATAATATACCCAGGAGATAAGTCCTTTATCCTGCTCCCCCAGTTTAATATGAGAAAAGTTAAGCCTTATGGAGAACAAGCCTAGTGTCACTTATGTTGTGGTCAGTGCTGAATTTTGCTTGGTACTCAAGTGCTTCGTGCCGGGAAGCCAGCTCTTTCACAGCCCTATCTCCTGCTAAGCACTTGTGACTCTTACTGAAAATATACTCTGTTCTTTGCTTATTAATTAATCTTGCATAGAATGCAGTCTCCTTCACATTTGAGGCTGCTGATGTTTCTGGGCCAAACTGTGGAATTGAGATACTGGGACAGAGATCCAAACGCTTTGCACTGTACAGTAAACTTGAGAAATGCTAGATCAGATCTGCTTGGTTTGAAATCAGAATGATTAGATTCTAATTAAAGAAGAGATTCCAGTTGTTAAGGACAAAAGAACCTATCATAGTTTAGACACTAACATTATTGTTCTTTGTGACTACCAAGATTCACTGGAAATAATAAATAATGATATAGTGAGGAAAGTGGGGCACAAAGAAAATATTCTCTACAGTTTAGTGGTGTTCATGCACTGTCTATTGGGCATGGAGTTTGATGGAAATGTTTTGCTACATTTGTGCCTTAAATAAGGAAAAAAATAGTTTTGATTCTCTAGATATTTATATTGTAAGGGTGGAATTAAAGTTATAATGAGATGGCTGGTTTTTAAAATTTAAACTCTTAATTTACTTACTGTAGTCAACAGCTTCGGACATTAATCACTTTTCTAATGAAGAATATAAGTTTCAGTTAAGAGAGTATCTAGTTTCAAACAATATAGTGTAAATCAATTTGTTCCATAATTTGAAACCATTTTGAAATATAAACCACATTTTACCTTTAGAGCTAAAGGATATTGAGAAGTGTTCATTATAATGAAATTGAGTCCCTTAACAGGTCTGCTTTATAACTAGTCACTTCCTTTTCTTTCTTTGTAGCCTGTGACACACAGACTTCCAGAATCAAGAAAAGTATTATTTTTGTTTTTATGGAGTTGCTATATTTTGTAGATCTACAGCTAAGTTAATATAGCTAGTATTTTTCAGTCAAGGTAACAAATTACATTGAAATTATCTCCTTCCACCTTGTAAATCTGAGTGCAAAGTAGCTCCTCACATTAGGAAATGACAGTTTATTTGTAATGAAATCTCTTTTATTAATAGCCAAGTTCATCATTTTAACACTTAATCCTCCATGACAGTCTGGGGGAGAGAAAACTTGGCAACCATTAATTATTATCTGTTTTTATCATCAGGAGGTATTTATTTGTAAGGAGAGCGTGGCAATGACTTCAAGGATAAGAGCAAGATACTTCCTGACATTTTTATACAGGGGTGCCTTTCCTTCGGAGTTCTGATGGTAAATATGACCATAATTACTTAAGATGCAGTCAAGATGTACAAAATCCCCTGAAAGCTTGAAAGGCTGTAATTATCGCTGTGGAAGGAGAATTTCTAGTAATAAAAAAACAAAATGTCAGTCTTAGATTAGTGATTTGGGAATCCCATTGGTGACCATCTTTGCAATGGTATTTAAAGCAGTGTCACAAAACTATTGTCAGATTGTGGTTTTGTAGCCTGTGCTTGTGGGAGCACATACTCCCCAGAGAGACCCACAAAATCATTGTCTCAGCTTGGCAAGTAATTTTAATTAATTAGGTTCTTTAGGTCTTCATGCTAAATCATTAATATCAATGTAGGATTTAGTAGGTGAGTAACTAGTGTTGTTTTGAGTAAGGGAGAGTTGTGTATGGAAGAAAGTACATGGTCAAGAGCATCTGAAATGATTTGGGTTTTTGTTCTTGCATGTGAAAATGGTCATTTTCCATGGAAGTGTTGATAGCTGTATGATTTCCTTCTGAAAAGGTCATAATATTCTGTGCTGCTATTTAATTTTGTCCTTATGAAAAATTTACGTAGACATTCACTGGCATCTAACTTAGCTAGTGACAAAAGGAAATTGTAATCTGGAGATAAGTGGTTATACTGGGCATTCCAAATCTGTGCCCAGGTAGAGGGAGTTGTAGTCTCATGAGTTCACCAAGCACTTCTGATGCGATACAGCCATGGTGGTTATCTCTATTCAGTATGAGCACAGAGTTTGGGGAGTGTGGATATGGGGCAGGAGTAAGAAAAGGCTCATGAGGGTGTGGGCTGAGTAGCATGGGCAAGGGGGAAACAGAAAGCTGTGAAGCATTCTGGGGGAGAGGGGAGAGAGAGAGAGAGAGAGAGAGAGAGAGAGAGAGAGAGAGAGAGAGAGAGAGAGAGAGAGAGAGAGAATTTTAGGAGCAAAAGCCCATTGTGATGGAGAGAGCAAAAGGGGAAGTGGCTGATGCAAAGATAAGGTCCAGCTCAGCTGTTCATGGAGAGTGGTTTTTTGTCTGTTTGCTTGGTATCAGGGATTGAACTCAGGAGCTCATGCTCTCTAGGCAGGCACTTAAGCCTCTAAGCTATGTCCTTGACTCTCAGCCCTTAGCTGTTCATGGTGCTCAGTATTCATTGGACAGAGGTCTGTGACAAAGAGAGAGTCCATGTCTCTGTATTAACCCCAATGTCTTGGCAACTTCTGTATTTTTTTTAAAAGAATACATAATGGTAAAAAAATTAGAAATGATACAAAATTTCATTAAACGAAGTAATAGGAATTCGACAATGGTTGTTGTATTGCATAACATGATTTTTGAATTAGTTGTTTAGATTACCAGATGTAAACCTACAAAATTGATTTTAAAAAGTTATAGGGAATTAAAAAAAAGTTATAAAGAATTAAATGATGAAAGAAAAGAAGCTGTAACTGCTCCTTTCAACAGAGCAGCATTAACTGAGGAATGGATAAAAAAAGATGCATTTTGCATAATTATCCAAACTATCCTTCATTTATACATAAATATATCTTTTCCCCTTCTTTCTTTGTGTCCTTCTCCTCATCCGTTTTCCCTTCCCATTGAACAGATTCTTTCCTTTGCATAGTATGTATTGTACCTTTCAAATTTTATTTGTTTGTTCACGTTCTCACACTAGTGAGACAATCGATATTTGTACATGTGGCTGTGATTTATTTCATTTACCAGTATAGTCTCTTGTTGCATTTACTCACCTATAAAAGCCTCAAATTTATATTTTATAGCTGAGTAATATTCCAGTGTATTAAAAAAACTCCATCTTTTTATCCATTCCTCAGTTAATGGGCATCTGGGTTGTTTGCAAGATTTAGCTATGACAAATTGTGCTGCTATAAACATGGTGCGCATATATTGCTGTGGTATGATGTTTTCAGTTCTTTTAGAAAAATACCCAGGAGGGGAATAGCTGGCTGGCATGGACCTCCAGTTCTAGCTTTTTGAGCAATTTCCACACTGATTCCATAATGGTTGTACCAGTCTGCACTCCCACCAACAGTGGAGAAAGGTTCCTTTTCCCCCACAGCTTCTCTAGCATTTGTTACTGGTTGACATCTTAATGATAGCCATTCTTGCTGGCTTAAGATGGAATCTCAGTTTCGTTTTAATTTGCATGTCTTGAATGGCAAATGATGTTGAACACTTTTTCATGTTTATTTGCCATCTTCTTCTTCTTCTTTCTTTTTTTGGAACCGGGGATCGAACTCAGGACCTTGCACTTGCCAGGCAGGCACTTGTGCCCCTGAGCTATCTCCCTGGCCCTGCCATCTTATTTCTTCATTTTTGAAGTGTGTATTCATCTCAGATGCTCAGTTTTGGATGGTGCCTTTGAATTCTAGAGGTCTGATTGTTTACATTCTTTAAATGTTCTAGGTAGTACTCTTTGTCTGAGGGACAGTTGGCTGCACTTTTTATCCAATTTGTGGATTTTGTTTTTACCCTGTGGGTTGATGTGCAGAATCTTTTCAATAAGCTGATCTCAATCTGTTGATTCTTTGAAACATTTCCTGTGTAGTTTGATTTTTGTTCATGAACTCGACCTACCATAGGTGCTTCTACCTATGTCTTTAAGGTTTTTACCTACTTTTTCCTCCTCTCTTGTCTATTTCTATGTCTACCCAAATGGGACTCTGTGTCATTTTTCTGTGTCATCCAAAGGGGTCCGAATTGATGTTTAGGAGTATGATGAACAGGATGATGAATGCCACTATAAAACTTTAAAGAAAAAGTTAATTTTTCACCATATTGATTATTATGCATCAGTTCTAGACTGATCTAATGTGCCTTATCAATTTTACCATAATTTCTTTATAAATAATATGATTATACTTTCTTATGAGGAAATGGATTTTAAAAAATCATTATTAACCTTTTCAGTGGTGAGACTCAGACACCGAATCTGGGGCTAATTGCTTAGGTTCTGGAGTGAGAAGGTATAGGTGAGAATTTTAGTCATGTCATTCACTTATTTTCGAATCTCAATATTTTTTCATTTTCTATGAAATGGTCCAATGATTGTACATGCCTCCTAGAACTGACTGTAACACTACAGTCTTAATATGCCTTTCTTTAGTAAGGCAAGGGAGATAACTTTTCTGTGTCCCTTCTTGGAATATAGAACCATACAGAGAGGAGGCAGGTTCCACTCTGAATTTTTCCTGTACAGCTGGAGACCAAACCAGAGTATCACAGAAACCTTCCTTTACTCGATGGTAGTTGTTCACTTATTAATGTAAAACACCCTGTGCCTTCGATGTGTGAGCCCTAAAAATACACTTCCAGCGATAAAAATAGATCTCTGGGAGTTCTGAGATGCTGCTTAATCAGAACCAGCTGCAAGCTGTCTAGAAAATGCAAGTTATAGGAGCCAGATGGCTTTTGCCCTTTTTGCTTTAGACAGCATGTAATTTAGATAACTACAGCTACAGTAATATATTTTGCCAGTCACACTGTTTGATAAACATATTTGTTGAGAACAGCTACTTCCAATTAGAAGCCTAGTAAAATATTAATTTATTTTAATAATTTTTCCCTCTAGGGTAAGGCAAAAAGTACTTTCACCAGGTTACAAAAATATCCGTTCATAGGATAGAGTCCTGTCCAAGAGTTATCATATGCCAGTGGTTAATTTTTAAGCTTGGCATTTAAATTGTGAAGAGTAGTATTAATAAGCTATGCCTTTATTATTTTCAAATCTAGTACACACATGATGGGCCAGGTTTTTCCATATTTATAATTTTTCTTACATGTAGAAAGATAGTGTGGGTGATTTTTAGCTAATTTTTCCAACCCAGATCTAATTACATAAAATTCTGATGATAGTTTTTGGATTATTGCTCACAGATCATTATTAATGAGGTAGTTATTGGAATTTCACTTTTAGGGCCGTGCTGTTTTAGAATGAGAACTCTCTATTAGCCTGATACAACCACGAGTGATTTTCATCAACTGAGAATTAAAAACACAGACATTGACACTGGTTGAATTTTAATTTCATGCGACTCTCACATCACTGAGGTAAAACAGCAGAGTCAAACATGTCAGCTGCTCACACAGTGAGACTTCTCAGATACAGTCTGATTTTAGGAGGTGTGACAGTAGCATATCTTCCATTTTCAGTGGTCACAACACTTCTGGAAATGTGTCTTAAGTCCTATTCTTTTATTACAGGCACTAAAGTATTCTGTATATTATTTCTTGACCTATCTGCAGGTAGCATGTAAGAGAGTACTAAGTAACTCTGAAGCAGCTCTTGTGTCATAATTTCCCATAGCTCCAAGCCGTCTGGCATGGCAGGTTTAATAATCCCCAGCAGTTGTTTCTTTCTGTATCCAGTACAAAGAGGAGAGGGTACTTCATCTATAGGCCTTTTGATAGTAGAACATAAACATCACTGTAATAATACCTGCAAGTTTATTTACTCCTAATACAGTGCCAGAAGCTATGATAACCACTTTACACTTTATTGTATCAGGCCTCCCAACAACCTAACTACATTACAAGGTGTGCATTTTTATCCTGTTATACAGTAAACATCCAGTGGCTTTAATGTCTGATCATTCAATATCATCCAGAAAGTGGTAGAGCCAGACCTGGGAGGCAGTGCTGTGTTAATGGTTTGTCTGACTCACAATCTGTAATTCTACTCAGTAAGCTTTGCAAGTAGCCAATTGACTTACCAGATTTATTTTCTCAGAGATAGAAGTGTGCCTCTGTCTGTCCTCATGCTTGCAGGAACTTGCATTGTTGCTCCTCAGAATTTTTTTTATAGCTCAGATTAATATACGAAAGGGTCTAATTTCTCTCACCTTACCTTGTGTGAAGTACACTGTAACTGATGTGCTTTGAAGATACTTGCTATCTCTTGGAAATTCTCATGCTGATGCTGTGTAATGCGTAGTTATGAATCACACCGATAGGTGGGGCTTGGAGAAACCAGTCAGCCTCTTTTATAACGCTTGGAAGAGTGGAGGAAATAAACATGTACAGCTACAAATGCCAAACCCTTTATGCCTTTAGCTAACATAATAATAAGAGAAAAACATCCATCGTTGACTACAGCTGATCATACCTGTGCACTGTGTTAGAGACAATGAGAACTAAAACCAAGCATTATTTATAAAGACCTCTTTATAATTTTACCCCCTCAAAGAAAACGGATGCATCATAAGACAGATTTTATTATTTCTGACTATTATGGGAATATGTACTGTTGCTATTATGATCATATGGAATCAGAGAATGCTACTTCTTGAAAGACAATATTAAATGATATATTTGTGTACTGCAGTTTAATAATGGCCTCTTGGTGCCTTCCTATTTATAAGTTGTTTCTGGAAATGAAATGGAGAACTGGAGGACTGACCAGATAGCTTAACAGACTACAGCATCTGCTTAGGCAGATGCAGGGACTGTACTGGCCTGGCCCCCGGGACACGCAGAGACCACTGCTGAGACCACCACATTTTTGTTTTATTTATTTATTTATTTATTTATTTATTTATTTATTTATTTATTTATTTTTGCATTCCTTGGGATAGAACTCAGTATTTGCATGCTAGGTGAATACTTAGCATTTACCTTACAACAGGTCTCAATCAATCCTATTTTCATATTCCATGAGCCCTGTTTTGCTCAATTAAGGTAGAAGTTTCACATGTAAAAATCTAACACTTGCTTGGGCTAACTGAAAAAATCTGTTTGAATATTATCAGGTGAGAGAAAAATTAACGATGATGGCCCAGAGAAAACATTAGTCTTTGGGTAGATTTGGGTGGAGAGAATAGACAGACAGACAGACAAACAGACAGACAGACAAACAGACAGATGTAGTGTTGTTAAGTTTATATTTCTGCTAACATAAACAACTTTTTCTACCACATGCAGGGGCTTTGTGGTCTAAGAGTTTACTTTGATTACATGACAAAACTGGGAAGTATGGAAGTGTAAGAGGTAATGTGTGTCTTTTTTTTCAAAGAGTCTTTGGTGCACCAAAAGGTGGCATTGTTTCTTTGTGGTTTGAAGTGTTGGGCTTTGAGAAGTTAATGACTCTAAAGAAAATAAGCTCAATGAAGGGAACCCTCATATTCTCTTCATCTCATGAAAGACTTTTTTACCTCTTCCTTCCTGAAGAGAAGACAAATATTAGGCTGAACTGTTTCACGATATACCCTTGGGCTCCATTCACATATTCCAAGCTGTTACTGTCAGTCATACAAATACATATTTAGACAATTGCTCAAACACTTCCAGCTCCTTGAGAATAGAGAAGTCATTCATCTGGATATGTCACGCGGTTTTGTAAAGTGATCTCATTTTTCTACCCTGGTGTTTTTCATTCTACACTTTCTCAGAAGCCCCCCGCTCTCAATGCATTTAGGATAGGGTCTATGGGGTCTCACTACATAGATCAGATTCATAGTGATTTTCCTGTTTTCAGCATCCCAAGCACTGGGATTATAGGGCCTGCAGATACACCCAATTTCAGTCACTTTCTCTGGGCATCTAGGGTGGGGCCAGCAAGGCATGCTGGGAATCTAACCTGGGCCAGTGTTCTGCCTAAGCAGGTGCTTTAGACATCTGAGCTATCTCACCAGCCCGCCTCTCTTTCTTTTTCAATAAACACAAATATTTTATTTTAGGTGTGCAATAGCATGCAGTATGTGTGTGTGTGTGTGTGTGTGTGTGTGTGTGTGTGTAAACCAGAGAGAGAATGAGAGAGTGGGAGAGCTAGAGCCAAGGGCAGGGAAGGGAGAGGTGCTGCTAGTTAGTTGATGGGTTGTAACTGAAGTTTTGTCCTCAAAATTTTTCAACTGTTCTTGTTGCCATATTGGAAAGACTACCAGGTCTCATGACTTTTCCTGGATTATACTTCAGTGTTACTGTGTTTTAAAAAATAAGGAGCACTATTATATGTACATAACATACATACATAACACGTCATTTCATTATTCTTTCCCTTTAGTTTCACACTGATGTTGGTGGTGGATACCCGCATGTCTGACTGTATGAGAAATGACTCTGATGAGCATCTAATAAGGCCAACTAGAAGTTAATATGTTCTGGAGATATTCTGGCTTACAAGCCCATGGGTATGCGCCAAGAGGACTATATGTTTTTCAGCACGAAAGGAGAAGTTCTATTTGAGTTTATTTTACTCTGTTAATTTCATAACTTTGTTTAAAGATTGCTTAATAATAATTCCTCTGAGATTACCAAAAGAAACTCAGTTGGACCTATTTTACTATTATTTTAGTGTGGTACTGGGTTTGGCATGTATTTTATCGAGCATTTTTGCCACTCTAGTCCAATAAATGCTGACCTGCCATTTTCTTTTCTGTCAGCTGAGCTTCAGGTTATTGGGGGAGAGCTGTGAGGTCCATCCCTCGTGGTAAGGCAAGTTGCACACAACCTCATCGTTATAATTTGTGCTGCACTAGAGAAGTACTGTGACAGTATTAAAGAGGAGGACTCCTGAGGAAGGGGCCCTTTTCTGTCATATGAATTTAGATATTAGGTAGCAAATTATTTTAAGATTCTAACATATTTAAGAAAAAAAAATCCGTGTCTTCAAATCCTATCAGTATTTAAAAGAATCCACACATAAAACCGCTCACGTTTATTTGACAGTAGTTGTTGAATTTCTTTCAAATGTTTGTCTGTTTAGGTACATATCCTACTCTTCTGGGATAATCTTATAATTTTACATCACTTTTAAAGTTTCTTAGTGACCGAAGGAGTTTATTATAGGAAAAATAATTTGTTTAGATTACAGTCGTGGACTTTGCATGCGTGGCACTATCATTGGCTGGCTCAGGTAAAAGCCTCAGGATAGATGGCAGCCTAGTCATAGGAACTTGTACATCACGCCATCATTCAGGGAAGCCAGATGTGGGGCAGGACCAGCAACCACTCCAGGAGCCTCTGCCTCTTAACCTTTACTTTCTTAAGCGCTGTTACTTACACTGCCTCCAAGATCCATGGTCACGACTAGTTCCACATCTGTATGGAATTAACATTAGTCCGTAACGCATAAGGCATCAGTTTGGTCGTTGAAAAAAACTTTTTTTTGTGTGTGTGGCTCAGTGTGTACTAGTAATCAGCGTTTCTCTCAGATATATGTGACTTTTGCTGCAATTTGTTTTGGACCATGACCTTGCAGGGTTAAAGGTCTCACCACCTCTTAATATTGCCACACTGGGGGCAAAGTTCCAACACAGAAAGTCTGGGGACACACTTACACCACGTCCAGACTATACCAGCAGTAAACCATAGTTAGTACTCTTTCAGTGTTTTAAAATCTTCTTGGTACTAATGATTTTTAATGCTCATTGCTTTCTCATTTTCATTTTGGTCTTTTCCCAGAGGACTGAGGTTGGTTTTTCTTTCTTGTTCTTCTTTCCTTTTTTTCCTTAGCTTCATTTATCAGAATATATATTTTACTATTTTTTAAAAGTTTAGTACTTGTTTTGTCTTTAGTATTTTGTTTTCTTTAGCTTTAGTTCTTCTCTACCTGCCTCCCCTCTGCTCCCATGAAAAAATAGCTGTTTACAAGAGCGTTCATCATGATGCCACAGAGGAAGCAGGACTCACCGCGAGCTTCCTCATCCCCTCCATGGGCAGTCTGTGTGGCAGTATGACACTAAAGTTACCAGCCTCAGAGTACAGCCTGACAGGGACAGTGTTCAGGTGAGTGGGGAACATGGAGATGATGTGAGACTCCTCAGATGCCGGGTGCTCGTCAGCACAGGTACAGTGACTGTTATTCACATTGTGTTGGAGCCTTGTGCTTTCCTCATGGGTTGTGGACCAGCACTTGGAATAATAATAATAGCAGACAAATTTTAGTAGCTTCAATGACTGTGACTTTCTCTTAGTCTTTGTGAGTCAGAAATGCCTGAGTGGCTCTGCTGTTCTGCTTAGCTCAGTGGCTCTCATGAAGTAGCATTCAAGGGCATAATGGACCTGCTGTCCACTAACGGCTTGAGTGGGGCCGTAGCACCCTCTTCAAAGATGAGGCACACACGGCTGCTGGGAGGAGGCCTCAGCTCCGCACTGGCTGTTGGCACAGGACCTGGTTCCTTCCTCTAAGGCTTCCCACAGGGATGCTTGCTTCTCCTGGACTGAGCACTGTGTGAGAGTGAGGAGGAAGCTAGGACGTGTTGTGATCTGCCCTCGGAGGTGATGCCTGTCCTTCTGCAGTATTGCACTGACCTACTTACAGCCTCGACACTGTGGAAGGATGGCACAGGGAGTGAGTGCCAGGAGGTGGGCACCTGGGCCGTTGTGAGAGCCAGCCAGTGCTCAGGCAGAGGGATCTAAACACGTAGGTTCCCTACCAGATCTTTAATACTACATCTACTATTGATAAGCATATAAGCAGTTCAGCACTCTTTTGTTATAGTATTGGCAACATAAGTGTGGTGCAAGTTTTCTATAGGATAGTTTGTCCATAATGGTACAAAGACTAAAAAGCGTTTTTATGGCTTGACCTACAAATAATGAGAATTTATTTTAGGTAAACATAGGAGTACTCAAAATTTATGGACAAGAAAATATGATAAACAAGTTGTAATAGTCCACTGTTGTGTCACAGAGGATCTTGTCAGTTCTTTTTGTCCCTCCCCTAACAGTAGATCACAGACCTTTTCATGTTGTGAAATAGTGTCTTAAAACATGGTCTTTGTATGTCTGCATAATAGACAGTGTTTACAAATGCCAATTTTTATGCCAGTTGACTGACAATATTTTATAATTGGGTTGGTTTGAATAATTGACTATTACAAAATTTATGTTGCCAATAGTATAACAAAAGGGTGCTGAACTGCTTATATGCTTATCAATAGTAGAGGTAGTATTAAAGATCTGGTAGGGAACATTATAGGGAAATTTATTTTAAAAATCTTATTCCTGAATCTGTATATATATATATTTTTCAAAATATATATATATATATATATATATATATATATATATATATATATATATATTTAGACCAGGTCTCAATATCTACTTCAGACTGGCCTTGACCTTACTGTGTAGCCTAGGCTGGCCTTGAATTTATGGTGATCTTTCCTTAGCCACCCAAGTACTAGAGCCACAGGCATGTGCCACCAATACCAGCTTCTTCTTTTATTGTTACAAGTATATCTTTGTCCTGCTTTAAAAGGTATGTGTAGCTGTCTTTTCTAAAAAAGTAGTTAAATTTTATCTTCTTAGAAAATACATTTAACTGGATTCTGCTATTAAGGGCACACGTCAAGAGTCTTCTTCAGTGAAGATGGAAGATATTGAAACATTGAATTACTTAACTGGTCTCAAAATACCATTCCAGTTATTTTGATGATTATGCAACCAAGTTTCCTGAACTTATATTTTATGGATTGAACATGTGCTAGAATAATAGGTTAAAAAGTGAGAGGAAGCTTTTTATGCTTTTGTTGTCAGCCATCTGCCAAAGCTTGGTTGGGTGTTTAAGAACATTTGTCAAGGCTGAAAGCCTAATCGAGAGCTATCGGGTATATGCTAATACTGGGAAGGCTGTCAGGGTTCCCATGTGATGGAATGATTTACACTCAACAAGTTTTCCTGCTCTTCTGAATAGTTTTCTGATTAAAAAAAATTATGCTTGATTTTTGATATTTTCATAATAATTGGCTTTCAGTTTCAAATGTCACCAGGAGACACTGACACTGAGTGTGGGCAGAATATGAGATATGTGCTGCCTGGTGGGGCAGGAGGGAGCATAGCAGAGGGATTGGAATCTGAAGGCTTTTACCTAAAGTCAGCTCTGCCATCTTGCTCTCTGGCTGGGGCCCGTTAAGCCTTAGTTTTCTCACCTGTATAAAAGGAGAGACTTTTGCAGTCCTAACCCTGGCTTTTCCAGCTTGACTTCAAAATGAGATTATATAGTGCACACATAGTGCCTGCAGTATGTAAGTGCCTGTTGCACGTGTGAAGCAAGAGAAACGTTGTGGAAATGCTTGCTATTGATAACAGAAGTCGTCAGAAAGAAATGTCTTCTTACAACCTTAGCAAAATTTAGTGATTTTAGGTGAATGTTTCATTTAGGCCATAATTCTCTTTAAGAATGAATGTGACAGAGAATAGAGGAAAAACAACACTTGCTTTGTTTACCAGTGAAGAGTTTTGCTGGTATTCTATTTATATAAAATTTTGTTAAAGGATTCAAAGTAAAATGGTATTGTCCATGGTTCTGTGTTTGGAACCACAGGGATATCAGGCAAAACAGGCTATGAAGTAGTTATATAAACATGAAAGTAAGACTGGCATGTGTTGAATTCTGTTACACTGGCATATCTCTATCTCTATCTCTATCTATCTCTATCTCTATCTCTATCTCTCTATCTCTATCTCTATCTCTATCTCTATCTCTATCTCTCTATCTCTATCTCTATCTCTATCTCTATCTCTATCTCTTTCTCTTTCTCTATCTCTATCTCTATCTCTATCTATACCTACATGTATGTCTATGTATCTATATCATCTATATCTATATCTATGTCTATATCTATATCATCATCTATATCTATCTTGGGGGAGCCAGAGGAACTGGAGGTTTCAGACAAAATTGAAAGACTGGATTGGCTTGCACAAGTCTCCAGGAAGAAGGGAATCCTAAGCTTGGGGACAGCATGAACAGAGATACAGCTATCCTTGTGTGTTTTAGAGTGAGTACACTGACCAAGCCTTAAGTGGACACTTGATCCAGTGTGGATGGGGAAGGAGTGGTCAGGACCCTAAGGCCTTTGATTATCAGGAAGAAGACTAGGCAGAGAGTAGACCAACACTCAAAGCTTCTGGAGCAGGAAAGGTATTCTAATCTGCATCTGAGGGACTTTGGTATGGAGATGTGGTACAAAACCTTTGCCAGGATGCGGCTAGTATGGTACATCCTCAGAGTCAACTCAGCAATGCAGGAAAGAGGCAGTTGGATTCTACTGACCAGAATCATCACTTGGCACTTTTTAGTTCTCTTCTACTCAGGAAGCTTTTAGTGGAATTATCTGATTCTCTTAAGAAAGTATTGTAAAAATGTGTGAGAGGTTGTTTCTGCCATTGGTGGGCTTCACCTTTTATTTTTCAAGTGGAAAGTCAACACATGCTCTGAAAATCATATCAATATGGCCATTCATTTCTAACTCCTTTAATATTTGCCCACTTTCTTTGTCTTTTGCTGTGTTGGTTATGAACTACTGGCAAGCTTAATGAAGTCCTTATTTAATGTTATGTGTATTAATTTCAGCTTCTCATCGAGTCTCTAAAACATCCTTGTAGAATGACGCTGTTCCATTTTAGAGATGTGTGGAGTGAGTCTTTGCTAAAGGACATAATACTATTCCTTGTAACATGATGCTCCTTAGGAGAAACTGGGGGATGTACACCCTTTCGCAGCAGTAATGAGGACCAGCCTATGAGCACTAATTTTTTTTCACTTTCTCAGATAGGCAAACTGGTCTCTCTTGAGGATCCAACTTGATCCTTTCTGAAGGATCTACTATCTTGTCACAGAATGGTTCCTGTGGTTCATGAGTAAGTGAAAGTCTTTACCAAGTTGGTTCATGGCTTTCAACATTTAAATATAATTAGAGCTCACTCTTGTAATACTAAACTGTTAGAACCATGGAAAATGCAAAATATATGCTCTCAAGAGGATTCTAATTCTCTACATTGGTGAGAAGAATATTTTGTTTCGTATGAACTGTAATGATCGTAAGTTTTCCACATAACCATAATTTCTGAGAGAAAATTAGTATGTCACTAATGATAAGAGGTTACCTTTTCTCCTTTACAAAACTGTGATGAAATGTGTGGAGTTATAGGACATGAGGAGCTTCTTAGCTTCTAAAGTCTAAAAAATAGTTTGAAAGTCAGGTTAAATTAGACTCATTTCTGTTATTACCATTTCTTTAAGTGTTCCACCTAATACGTTTTTTAATTCTCGGTTTCAAGTTCTAGTGAAGATAGAGCTTGCAAGTTAAACCCTGAACTGAGAAACATGCTTGTGAACCTCTTTATAAGTGGCTGTTTTAATTGTAGTTCTTTTAAAAAGGAAGCTAGTACTTAAGTATCTATTAATTCTTGACAAGGACCTTATTAAACCTAAGCAAAAAGTGTTTTTTAAAAAGGCAGGTAGCTGTTAGCAGTATGTGAACATCTGAAACCAGGAAAGTAATTATTATGAGTTCCTTAATCTTTTATTTTTTTTCCAAAATGGAAATTTATAAAAGCAGTTGTTAAATGTTGAAAAGTATTTAAACAATACTGAACAGTACACATTAAAAATGAAAAAATTCCAATAACTATATACCACTCAGCTGATTACAATTTGATATATATTCTTCCAGAACTTTTTTTTGGCAAACATGAATCTATATTGATGTCTACATGTTTTAAGTGTGATTTGCTATGCTATATGGACTGTTTCTTAACTTGCTTTTTCTTATTGCAAATCGCTGGTCTATTTCCCCTTCCCCTTTTACAGTTCTACCTCTTAGGTCGTAGGTTTGCTTTGCCATTTTAACAATATGGAGGATTGTTTTGTATGTTTTTGCATGCCTCTCTCTTTCCTTAGATTAGATTTGTACAAAAAAAGGTATTAAAGTAAAGGCAGTGCATATTTCAAATTTCCACATACTTTAATAAACTGCTGTTTAAACGATTTTGCCAGTATATTCTTCAATCAGTATTTCATGAAAAAGCATTTGTCTGCCCTATTCTTTCATAACTGTGTAAGAGTTTTTACTAGTCCATTAATGAAAAGGAAGCGTGTTTCTTTGCTTATTAGTGAGGTTGAAAAAAATGTCATATATTTGTGAGCTTGTAAATTTCCTGAGGGAACAGCTTGTTCATGATATTTGCCATATTCTCCTGTAGTGCTTGTTTTATATTAAAGTGCTTATAATTTGTCTTTTGAAATACATGTCATAAATATTTACACATTATTTTCTTTTGCCTCTATTGTGATTACATTTGTTGTATAAAATTGCATATATATATATAATATATATATATTATATATCATGCTGAATAAAAACTTTAGTGAACCTTCTTGGGAGTCTAAGTATTTTTGTGCATGATCTTATCAAAGCCTTCCAACAACCCTCTAAATAGGAAACGATTCACTTCCCACTTATATATGAGCATCATGTGACAACCAGAGTTGCACAGTTTTAAATGATAATGCCACAATTCAAATGTAGGCTGTCAGATATTGCTGTCAGTACATGATTGTTAATACAAGCATAAGAGATTTCTTGTATTATTTCTACTTTTTATAGTTAAGATGTAATATAATTAACTTCTACAGAGCTCATCTGTTTCATGTCATTTTCAACTTTCTCCCTTTCTCTACAAGCTATACATTCTCTTTTTATAATAGTTATTGTGTTATTTCTTTGTTTCTAATAAATTGTTTAAATTTCTCTGGTTTCAAAGTAATTTTTATAGCTAAGGAAACTCTCAGTTTTTCATCTCAAAATTATTCCTGTTTTCTACACATTATCTTCAAAACAAAACTCTTTGTGTAAATTCTTACTTCACTATAGTTTTTAATTGCACTAATTGTTATAGCATACTTAGCCTTATTGCAATATTGATCATTTTATTCAGAAGAAGTGACATGTCTTTATTAGCTTTTAAATAACTGTGTAATTAACTTAATTTGGATTTTTAATATTTTGTTCCCAGTATATTCTTAGGTTAAATTTTTTTAAACAATTTTATTTATTTATTGATTGATTGATTGATTGATTGATTGTTTCAGAACCTTTGTTTGTTTATTCATTCATTTTTATGACCAGCTCAGCCTGCGACAAGGGCAGGGCTGGTGCAGCATGTGGTGCCGGGGATCGAACTGCGGTCCCTGGAGCCGCCCAAGCTTTCCCAAGCAGGTGCTTTAGACCACTGACCCATCCCACCAGGCCCCTCTTAGGTTAAATTTTGATTGTGCTGATTGATTATTGTTTACATTTATGACCACATGCCACTTTGACAGTGGTATCTATGTTACCTGTCATTGATATTTATAAAATCAATATCTAATTCATGAATCTTATGGTAGTTCACATCCTCTTTTATATTTGGTGTCAGAAAGTGAGTAACACCTTTATTGTCTTAATGGCCAAGGATGATTATTAAATCAGCTGTTGGTACCTAAAAGTCTAGTTTTCTTTAAATGATAGGATTTATAGTTATTGGTTGCTTTGTATTCTGGATATTCATTTAAAATAATATTTGAAGCCATAACTGTTAGCAAACCAGAATTCTTCAGTGGTTCACTGAAAGTCACATAGCATTGTGGAGAAAGAGGTGACAGTCAAGTTGTTGGCTTCAATTGTTGCATGACTGTATTGGTGATTGTTGTTTCCAAGTTGTAGGTGCTTTTGTTAGCCTTTCAGGCATGTTTGAGGAGTTCCTGAGGTTTGAGATGGAGGCCGCAGGCTCTTTGCTGCTCCGTTTACTACCTCTGTGTCTTTTGTAACCAGGAGAAAGGTGGCCTTCATTGGAGTTTTGTTTGTCTGTTCTTTTTTACAAAGCTTGGTCAGTGTCTGTGGACTTTGGCATGTGTGGAGGGTGTAGTAGAATGAATTTCTAACAGAAATTGAAGGTGTAGAATAATTACAACAATGCAGGAAAGCTTGAGGGATCCCACAGAAGGAGAGTGAGTGAGGGAGAAGAGAGATCATGCAGCTAAGTCACTGGAACACGCAGAGCTGCTATGGAAGCCGGTCTGGACGGGTGAGGGGATGGAACAGACAGTGCTAAAGCATGTAATGGAGTAGGAAGACAAGAACTGGGTAGAGCGGACACAAGTGCAGCTGTCTCAACCTCACCGATCTTTTCCTTTAAACCCCTGAGCATCTAAATAAAGAACCTGTTGATTTTTCCTTCGCAGGCCCTTTCAGTAGTGAATTTTGAAGATTTCTTCATGGAACACTTTTTTTTTCCTGTATTTCACTACCTGACTGAAAGTGAATAAGCAGAACTGAAGGATTTCTGCTTTGCACATTTCTGAAGCTTTATTATACCCTTATATAGGTAAAGAGAGAAGTTATACACGGACTATGCCAAAATGACCACATGCTTCACACTTGCACTACCTCTTTTTATGAAGCTAAATTTGGAGTTTTCAAAACCTTCCTGTTTAAAAATACATCCCAAAAGACTTCTGCTTATTGAACATTTTGTTCCTGTCCTATACAGTTTAGATCTTCACTTAGGATTTTTTATGGAACATTTTCCCCTTTTGTCCAAACTGCAGAAGGAACTATTGACAGATAATCCTCCACGGTGTTCTGTGTGGGAGCCTTCAAATTCTCAAATTTTGAGGAAAAAAAAAATGTCCTTGAAATCTTGAGATAAAGTTTAATTATACCTTTACTAATGTATGAGATGTTAAATAAATTGAGTGAATAAAGGTTAAGTTGCCACAAATTAGTTTAGGCAGGCAACCCTGACTGAAAACAACAGATTCTTTTTTTTTTTTTTTTGTGGGACCAGGGTTCAAACTTACGACCTTGCACTTGCCCAGCAGGCACTTGTGCCTCGGAGAACAACAGATTCTTTACAGGAAAAAGTTGCCTGCCAGGTTTCTCTATGTGTGATTTACATATTCCTGTTGGCTTTCCAGCTTTTTGTGTTTGCCAAAGGGACAATTGTCTCTTAGTGAAATCATGTTTAAGAATGCATCAACCCTTTTAAAGCAACATAATTATATGTACAATAGTAATTTTATAAAATGTATTAACACGTATTTAGAATATTGACATCTATTCTGTTATGCTCAATAAATTTTAAAAATTAAAGAGAACACTAGAAACTTCTAAAATATAACTCCCCTTCCCTTACTCTCCTGCCTTACTCATAATGTCATTCATTTTAACTGGATATTTTATCTTTCTCAAGATGCTAACTTATCTCCTTTCAGCTATCTTGAGCTGTACTTAAATGTAACAGGTATATAAGGTATATAGTACATGTTCTGGGTAAGATAAATTTAGAATATGTGAAATGTAAGGGTCAAATGTTTGTGAAATTATTCTTTCAAGGTGCTCTGAAGGTTGTAGGTTATTGTTAATCTGAACTATTTGGTGAATGTATGATTGTTTTCCCAGTGAACTAATGGAGGAAACTTACCTGCAAATTGGCAAATTCTAAATCCTAGGTCAGTGATGGTGAACTTTTAGGTGATACTAGTAGCTTGCTGTGGCATGTGTGCCATGCATTCAGGACCACTGTTGGGCGTCATCTGCTTTTCACAGTTTACTGAAATAACTTACAGTATGACTAGTGGTATTTTAAGAGTACATTAAACTGATATCAAGAGTTGAAAAGTCACTAAAGTAGAAAGTGTTGAATGGAGTGATGCTTAGTAAGTTGCTGTAGCTTAGTTTGTGATAGTAGCAGTAACAAAATACTGTAATGGGAATGTGGAGGCCCGGGACCTAATTCTTTATTCATTTACTTAATAAGCACTATCTATGATGCATTGACTATTGGCTGCTGCCTCTCTAGGTTACAGGGACTACACTGGTGAAGAAGACCAACCTGGGATGTCTCTGCCTTTCAGAACTTATAGATTATCTACAAAGATATTACAGAAGTGTAATTTCAGAAATTTTTGAGTTCCTAATAAAAACTGTTCCTTCTTGCTACCTGATTTGTGAACAAACTAAGATATAAGAGGAAAAAGCCTGTGGGCTAGCAAACAGAAATACCATTCTTAGATGGATTTGCTGGTGTGGGTGCACATGTCCTGCATCAAAGACTAGTCCACTGGTGCACCTTGCATAGCCATGGGTCCCACACCAGCAACCTCAACCAACCCTGTACAAAAGGTGCAGTGAGGTCTATGTTGGATTCATGTTTTGAATGTGTGCCTATTTTTCTTGTTATTATTTCCTAATGATGTAGTGCAGTAACTACTGACATCACAGTTAGTTTGCATTCAGTATTATATACTGTGATGTAAAGGGTATGAGAGAACTGTAGTTCCTGTGAAATATATTTATATGAAGGGCTGGTATATGTTCAGGTTTTGCTACTGGTATGGCATTCTACAAGCAATCTTTGTTCTCCTTCATAGAGTCACGTGATAACTTTACTCAACCTCAGGAGTAGAACTTCTGTCAGTGTCAGCCATCTGGATAAGTCATGACCATTGCTCTCTGAAACCCTGAGAGAATGTTTGTTCTCTAGGTGACTCTCCTTAGGCATGCTGTACATCATTGATCCCTTTTCTCTCTGGCCCCATAATCTCCTTGAATAGAAAATTTGGGACACCACTGAGTAATAGGATGTTACAGTACAGGTTCTCTTATATCCTGAGTGCTCACTGACTTAGCAGGGCTAGGGCTAAAATATTGGCTATCTTTGTAGCCCTTCTTCTTTAATTTTTTGGTCTGCAAAATGTTGTACATGATTGCAAGATAAATCCTGAGAGATTTGACTGACCTTGTCAGATACAAAAGTTATATTTTTTGTTATATAAGTCTTGCTTCAACTTGGTCTTACCCATGCAGCAGAAAAGTTTAACCATGAGGTATGAAAAGTAAAGCCATATTAATACACTGAGCTGTAAAAGGCTCAAGTCAACAGCATCTGATGTTGCTGGTTCTGTTGATAACCCACTACTATTATGGAATGTTGGACTATATATACAACTACTTTCTCTTAGTTCAATGAGAAGAAATATTTGTACTAGTAGTGTTTAGATTCTGTATTTTCTGGGTTTCGAACTCCTGGCAGGCACTTGTGCCATGGAGCTATATCCCCAGCCCCCTATACTAATAGTCTTTAGAAAAGTTATCATGTCTGCATCTGGTACTCTGAACAACTAGTATGAAGACTACAATATGCAATGTATTAATAATTGTGGCTGTCCTACTAACGTGTTTTAAAACTGTCTCATTGTTATTTCTGTCTTATTAAAATTAATAAAATTTAAAAGAGGATTAGAGAGATTTACTTATCTAGTCTTGGGGGCAGGGAGTGGACAACTGAAGGGCAGGCTTCCAATCCCTGATGCCTGTGACACACAGAGCTGTATAGTAGAACATATGGGTAAGCTGGCTCCCAGGAAGAAAAAGAGAAAAGACAGACTACGCATTAGCCTTTGTAAAGCCCTCCTTTGGGAAAGGTAAGATTGTCTCACTACTAACCTTCCACCCATATGGAAGAAAGTTCACGTCCTCCCCCTTCAACAACAGTGAATGTGTAGATTAGGGCTTGTGTAACAGAAAGTGTGCAATACTGTGTGAACAGATCTCAGACTAGGGATTCAGTGGCAGGGATGTCAGAGCTACAGGAGTGGGGGGAAGATGCAAGAGGGGTTTTTTCCTAAGAAGAGAGACATCTTGACACACCTGTGTAAGTTGCAGCTTAGACTGCGAGACAGAATGGAGTGTTAAGCATGGCAGCAGACATAAGGTGAGCAGATCTCAGAGCGGTTGTGAGTCTAAATCAGGGGAACCAGGGGCGATTGAAAGCACCATAAGGGTTTCAAAGAGAGCAATAACAGAATCAGGTTCTTGTTTTAGTGTAAAGATCATCTTTAGTACAGTTTAAAAGGAGGCAAAGCTAGAGAGGAGGACCTGTTAGTGGTATCCTAAGACAGGGTATTAGTACAGGTTTTCAAATTTGGCCTTGGGAGGAAGACACTCAGGTAGAGGTTTGTGGTTTTGTCTGATGCATGCACATGAGTTTTTATTTGAAATAGCACTGAGCAAATTTATATTAAGTTAGCACAGTTGCAAATTTAACTGAACTTGCCTTTGGAAAGACAGAAACCTTTGGAGCTTGTTCTCTAGTTTTCTGAAAGATCCAGGTTATTTCGAAGAAAAAACATTGAAGAAGGTATAAAATTCATGTTTCACTGCAGCTGTTTACTACTGGGTGATATTGAGAGCTTGCAAGTGTACCTGTTGGTGGGAGAACAAGGGAAAGTTTTAAGGTCATATTTGGGAAGAAGCTTCTATTGAAACAGAACTTGCTAAAATTGCATAATCACATTCAAAATACTCTGTAGAGCCAAGAATTCTTAGCCACTCGTACTATACATTTATTTAAAGGCTGAGCTACTTTAAGAGATAATAATTGGCTGTCAACGTTCCTAGGTACAAATAAAGAGCCTGGCACCTCCTCTGACAGAGCTCTTCAACATTGACTTGAGCAAGTCTTGCGCAGAGGTCACATCCTGCAGGTTGGCTGAGGGTCCTTTCATTACTACCAACTCACTCAACTTGCTGCCTGCTGTCGGCTCCCCTTTATTAGGAACATTATCATATTATTTTCATGCCTTTTGTGTAACGTTATATTAAATACCAAACAATTTCTCTGTAGTTTGAGAACTTTTATTTGTATTCTTGATTTGAAACAGGGAACCTCTTAGTGCTCACTGGATGAGTTATACTCTCTGAACATCTCTCTTTCTGAGCTGTTTTAGTACTTTTTATTTCATTTTTTAATAAAAAAGCGTTATAATAATTATGTTTAAGACTCATGGCAATCTTTTTTAGTGTATATGCGCTCAAAAGATTTATTTGCATTTCTATTCAGAATAAATCAAAATAAATTTTGCTGGAGAGAGCCCCAGGTGAATTGAATTTCTTTAGCTTGAAATTCCTAATTGCTGCTTCATCTGGTAGAAATGTTAATATTTGGTGGAAACAGAATTGTAAACACCCTTAAATACACCTTCTCTTTCCTTGCAAGCATTTATAGACTAAAAATGATTAGCTGCAACTCTAAGGATCCATTCTTATTCTAATTTTCTTTTTTTTGAGGTGCTTTATTTAAAATAAGAATTATCTCAGAAGTAAATAACTTTATTTTGAAGTACTGCCGATGAGTTACAGCAAATGAGATCTACAGCTTGCTTTTGTGATAGATGCATACTCCTCAGATTCAAAATATCTGAAACACTGCATCTGCTAACACACAGCTTCGCCTGCACAACAATCCTGGTGGTCTCTGTTATTGTTATGAAGGAACTTGTGTCATTAGAAGGTATTCTTTCTAGAGAAAAATAGGCAAATTATATTTCTGTCCTCCCAGGGAGATTGTCTAGAACACTCCTGCAGCCTGTGGGGTGGGTGAGGAAGTGAGAAATTCTAGCTCTAGAAAGGAGCTGCTGCCTAAGGCTTCCTTCTTCTTCATATACTCATGCTTTTTTCTAACCCTTCATACGTGCTCCAGTCAGTGTTGCTGTGAACATCCTCACCTGCTCTTGTCTTTATGTTGTCGGTAGGAGGACTGGAATTAGCAATGGGGTTCTAAGCTCAGCAGCAGAGGCTAGCTTGAGAAAATAAGGTGGAGTGGGCGGAGGTTTACAGCCCTGTGAGCTGGTTCAGTTAGCTTTGAAAATCCAGGAGGCAGAAATTGGAACTGACATTTTGGATAGTGTACAACCTAGGAACCTGCTACTCTGAAAGGAATTCTGTGTGTGACAGGTGAGAAGTGAGGACCTGTGGAGGGCAGGACCTAGGTTTACTGGTTGTGAGTTTTATAGTGTGTGTATGTGTGATCTTTACAAAAGGAATACAAAAATTACAAACACAAAATTAATTGCTAAGTTTCGTAAAGGCTAATGCCCTTTCGTAAAGGCTAATGTTTCATGAGTTTGCTGTGAATCTACCCTAATTTCGCACATTAACTTACATCCATTAAAGTCTGAATTGTAACAAAGCTAAGTATATTAAAATAAGGTTTAATGTCACATTCTGACCCGTCCGGCAGGTTTGCACATGGGTTCTCACCTGGGGAAGGAGCGGGGATTAAGACAAAGACAGGGCAAGAGACTCGAGAAATGGAGACAAGACAGGATTCTGATCAAGTCTCGTGTATTGAAGAAGTGAACGGGGTTTAAGTAAAGGTAGCAGGGGAAACGGAATCTGCATCAGTAGTTACCTTGCAACCAGGGGAGGTCTTAAGACATGTGATTCATGGGAAAATAGCAGAGGGTAGGAAAATAGAAACCTAACTAGAGGCTATCGTGAGATGAGGCTGTCGCAAGATGATGATGTCATTACAAAATGGACGCCAGCAGTTTGGGCTCCCACAAGATTCTTAGGGAAAATTGTTTGCTTCCTTTTGAAATTGTTTTAGGCATGTTATCATTTTGTGTAGTGCAGGCTGGCCTTGACCTCATGATATAGTCCTGGCTGGCCTGGAACTAACATCAGTCCTACCTCTGCAGTGCTGAGACTAAAAGCATGTGGCACCACCATGCCCAGCTTGCTTTCTTTTGAATTCCACCATGACACACCCACAGCGTGGGGGTGATGCTCCTGCTTGCCTAATCGCCTGCTAGGTTCCAGACTGCAGACAGCTGAGATGCTGGGCCCAGACCTGTACATTTTTGCCTTGTACAGTGCTCGGAAAACTGCGTTTGCTAAAGCTAGGCTGGAGGGGTGCTGCAGCAGCAGCATTGTCTGTGCAGCATGTCCCAGCAGCCACCACGGCTCTGCCCTTGACAAGCTGATCGACGCAGAGACAGTTTCATTAGTCGTATGGGTGGCAGCTTCCAGGTGTTTTCCACTTTCTTGTTAGGTATGGGAAGTCCAACTATGCATGAAAATGCTGAAGAACAGCTAGCGTGTTTTCTTTCTGTCGGGAAGCAACAGTTACAGCAAGTCTGAAGGTAGCAAATAGCCACACTTGGACATTGATTTCTTAGGACATTGAGGTGCAGGGTACAAAGCACAGAGGCACACTACTGAGATTAGCTGGTGCAGTTTGATCAAGTCAGACTTCATCTGAGTAATTGCTTTTAAGCCAGAAGTCTACAGACTCTACAGCTAAGATATTTCATCAGATCTAAAAACTATTACAATAAATGTGATTTCTGATGATGTACCTTGAATTTAAAGAAAAGAGTAACACTTTTCTCTTTCTTCAAAAGTGTTTGGTATTGAAAGGATGCAAGGCTAGGGGTGTGGCAAAGGGTGAAGGTTTGAATAATCATAGTGTATTATTTTTATACTCAGAAAGCAAGTTAAGTTTTCCAAATATTGTACTTCATATCACTTAAAAAACATCTCAAAAAAAAAATTAGGGGCTGATTGGAGGAAGGGAGTCTATAGGGCTACATAATTTGTGGTGCTCAGTATAAAACAAAAAGGCAGGACTCTTTGTTAGAAAAATAATAAGAATTTCAAGAGACGGGTCCGGCTAGATAGTGGACTAAGCACCTGCTTTGGCAAGTGCAGGGACCAGGGATCACACCCTGGTCCCACATGTCCCAGCGGCCCCTCCCTGTAGTCCTGGTGTAGTGGTGTACGCCTGCAGTCCCATCACTGGGGAGGCTAACAGCAGGAGGATCACTACTAGTCCAAGCTGCGCAGTGAGGTCCTGTACCAAATGCATCAAGTGAAAAAAGACAATTTCAAGAGAGGCACACGAGAGCATATCAGCAAGCCCGGGACTCTTCCGTGCTTGTGCAGCTGCGCAGGGCACCTGTGCAAGAGGCTGGCTGTTGAGGATGCGCATGGCTTGGGAGAGCTGTGACTAGAGGCCTCAGTGGGTGTGCGACCAGCAGAATGGTGAAGAAGGATACCTTATAAATGTTTCTTTGGTCTCAGGATAAGATTGCTCATTCTGGATGACCGGTTATGTTCTTTGATTGAACAAGGGGAACTATCAGAATTAAGTGTGTTCAAATGAGATAGTTTTCCTCAGTTTGTTTCTTTTTATTTCTGGTTTCCCTTTATTATTTGACTTTGATTTTATGCGCAGTGTTAATAGATTTTGGGTCCTTTTATGTTTTATGCCATCTTATATCCCCTTTTGGAAATAGGTAAAGAACATTAATAAAACATTATATATATATATATATATATATATATATATATATATATATATATATATATATAATGGCAGCAGGGTGGGGCTGGTGCAGCATATGGTGCCCGGGATCGAACTGTGGTGCGTGTGGTCGCCTAAGCTTGCCTAAGCAGGTGCTTTCTTTCCCTCTGTCTGTCTGTCTGTCTGTCTGTCCGTCCGTCTGTCCGTCTGTCCATCTGTCTGTCTGTCTTTTTGAGACAGGGTCTCATTATGCAGTTCAGGCTGGCCTTGACCTCACTCTTGTAACCCAGGCTGGTCTTTAACTCACACTGATCCTCCTGCCTCAGCCTCCCAAAAAGCAGGTGCTTTAGACTGCTAATCCATCTTTCTGGCCCCTGAAACTCTTAACAGTTGATTTAAGAAGTCTGTCCTGTGTGAATTCTTTATTAGGAGCAGTAATAACACTTTTAATGAAATTAATTCATCCCGCAATGCAATTATTAGTTGAAGACTCCATAATTATCAGCAGAAATAATCTGTGAAGCAGAAGGATGGATTCCAGATAAACAACAATACCTGACAGAAAATGTAAACAGCAAGATAAATATCTTAGTCTTAAAAGCCTAAGCAATTAAGGTGAAAGGAAATGCAGGTGGGGACTTGGCTTATACCTGGGAAAGGGGAATCCAGTGGGAATAAGCCGAGAGGAAAGAAACTGGTGGTAGACAACCCTGTGCTGGGTGAGATCAGCTCACTTCAGAAGATGCAACATCTGCTCTCGTATTCCCTGAAGTTTCCAGCATCCCTGAAGGACAGTCAGCCAGACTGGCACGAGCAGGCTGCTGCGGGCCACCCTCCCTTGGTGACGTCATGAGGATCAGATTTGACTGGCCTCCATTTAGGGCTGCTGCATTGTGTTGTGCAAAGGTTTTCCCTGTAGGGATGGACTAGGTGTTGTGAATGCGGCATCTGAGTTCTTCTCCACTGTAGGATGGTCAAGGTCAAGCAGCGTCCTCTCTTGTGGAACTGAGGTCCTCTTGCTGCAGAAAGGGGTATCACATAAACTAGTGATTGGGATTATATAAGATTCCTCGACGTAGGCTTAGCGGACAGCCTAAGTATTCAAGGGCCCCTTAAAGTGCAAAGGTACCTTTCCTTCTTAGGAATAAAAACGTTTTCAACTCAAGAGCCAAAAACTGTTTTTAGTGAATCATCAATACAAGTAAGTACTGATTAGAGTAGACAGGTAATACTGGCCCTCCACTTTTTTTTTTTTTAATTTTACTTATTTATGTATTTATATAATGGCAGGCTCAGCCTGCCCTGGGGGCGGGGCTTGCACAGCATGTGGTGCCAGGGATGGAACTGCGGTCCTTGCAGTTGCCTAAGCGTGCCTAAGCAGGTGCTTTAGACCACTGAGCTATCTTAGTGCTCCACTTTTTGATGGAGTTGTAGGATGGGAAAAACCAGAGCCTCCCTGTGGGAGTTGAGCCCTGGGACAGGGGAAATCCACACGGAAAAACATGGTGATTTTCACTGCTTTGGCTTTGGTTTGGTACCTCTTTCCCAGCAGATTTGCTAATATAAATCTTAGTTGCATATGATAATTGAAGTGCCATTTGATTTGGGCGTAAGGTTCCTTTATCTTTTGTATTGTAGAACTCATATTTGTTTCACTGTTACAACATGCAATCATACATGGAAATATGGAAAGATACATACTGGTAAACTAGACAGTATTTTTGGTAAGATGATGAGAATAAGTTCATTTCTATGAGAAGGTAATGAGCTCATCTGTGATTTGTGCTGGTGTCACATTATAATCATGAGACATTAAACACATGAAAATGAGACTTAACTTAAACCTTCCCATTTAAAGTACTAATTACACTCTAAGTAGACTCTAACCTTTAAACGGCTGTCCAGACTGGAGTAACCTTCCTCCTTGACTCCCTCAGTCTTTGCTACTTTCTCCTGAGATATGTTACCTCCCTAGTCTGTGGCAGCTGTGTTGCTAGAGGATCCAAACCCAAAAGCTCCTAGGGCTGTGGTGTAACTATGTATGTAACATATATGTATATATGGCATAATTACTCTTGATAGTTTGTCCTCCTTCTTGTAATTGTAGGCCCAGACACTTCCAAGAAATACCTGTTAGCCACTGTCCCAAGCCTCCACATCTTAGCAAAATTATAGGCTTCTCTTTATCACTCTTTGCTATAAAGTCTTCATGTGTCCCCTAGTTGGAGCTAATCACTTCCTCCCTTGTGTATCCTGTAGCACTTCAACTTTTACTTTTCTGTTACAGTTATTTCTGTTCATGTCTTTATTCCCCATTAGACTTCCAGGTCCTTGGAGACATGGATTCTAATTAATCTTTCTATCTCTTTGTCATGATAGCACTGAAATGGATTTCTTGTAGTTGTTACTTCAAAACAGCTTATTCAATTAAATCAGGTTGGATTACAATAATCACTTAAATGCTAGCAGTTCAGGAACATAGGTTGTTGACTCTGTATGTTGTAGGGGCAGAGCGCTTACTCCTGGTTTTTTTAATTCATATCTAATATACAATGAAAGTTTAATGGCCACTGTCCAATTCTTGAACAGATCCACTGTTAGGATCCTTTTCTGTAGCTCCTTCCAGTCTGCTGCATTTGAAAGCATTATTTCAATGAATCTGTTATCATAGGCTTATAACAAATAGCTATACATTTTTCTTTCAGAGGAGACTCAAGCTCAAAGAATAAGTGGTTTTTTTCTAGTAAGTATGAACTTTTGAAATAGTGTTGTGCCCAGGTAGTCCTTTAATCTTGAGAAAAGCTCATCTAGATTCTTAACAGGCTTCAGAAAGTGCACATTTTCAAGTGTCTCTAAAGGCGGTGTTGTGAGTGATTCCCACAGACACCAGGAATCACCCAGACTGGGCTTTTCCTCCAATCAGACAGCAGTGTCTAATAGTTCGTGATGAACTTCTAATTATTTTAATGGGATTATTCTGCTTTTTGGCATATCAAGCAATTTGCTTTACACCTTTACTCATTATTTTTCATTTTGAAGACTTAAATAGAAAAGACATGACAGAATAGGAATCCTGTTCCATCTCTTGGACCATTAATTATGCCATGACGGTTTCAGTGCTGATGAGACCTCAAGAGAAATGAATCTTGTCGGTTCATACTTGGTTCAACGGATTTCATTCTGTATACTTCATACAAGTTTTCTTAGAAAGCCATTAATCACTAAACTATGGATTAAATAGTGACAATAATGGAAACATAAGCAACAACAAATTGTTCATGGCTGTCTTCGCCAAGGATTTGATAGCTAATTTATGAAACAAGTTATGTTTGTACAGCAGAACTTTTCTGACTAAAGTAGAATTGCTTCAGCAGAATGCTGAGCATTATCCTGTAGCCTGTGGGGAGTAATGGCATCAACAGACCTGCATCCCTGTATCCCTGAATCCTCTGCTCTAGACTCCCTCTCCCTGCCACTTTTTGCCAGGCTTGTATTTGTGTACCTGTCCTGCCTCATTGCAGCTTGTGACTTTGAAATTCACTAAGTTTGCTGGCATAACAGGCTATCAAATCTACCCATGTTATTCAAGTTTTTCCCTCTGGGTCTAAATTAGAAAGCTCTGAGGCCATGCTGTAGGAAACTTTGCAACAAGATATAAACAAATTTCTACTTCTTTTTCAATTGGGTGTTGATTTTGCATAGTGATGTGTATCAGTTACATTCACAGTTTTAATTAATTAATTAATTAATTAATTATTTTAGGGCATTTATGGTATTCAGGGTCTCAATACCAGATTGGACCCGTAGTGATCTGCCTGTTTACAACCTCCCAAGAGCTGCGATTATATTCATGGTTTTATAACCCAGACTCAGATATACAGTACAGACGTCTTTATATTTTAACCCACAAGCTTTTACTTTGGTAGTCCTTTGGGGCATTTCTTTTTTGGCTAGATGACCTGTGTTAGATTTTATTGTAAGAAAATACAAATCAGGAGCTTTATCCCTTCAAGATTCCTGATGTATAAATGAGACCATATAGAGATACAAGTGAATGCTACTAATTTAGCCTATCCTGTGGAGAGTAGGCAAAACAGAAGAATATAGCTTGGATCTTTTCCCAAGAGTTTTCTCCATTCATTCTTTTATTCATCCACTTATCTATTTAAGAAGTTTATTCTTGCATGTATTTAACACTCATGTATTTAACAACTTTGAAACACTTAACAGTTATCTATGCTTTATATGCATTCACTCATTTAGTATGCTGCTACTAATATGCTGTTGTTAATAGAAAATAGAGTCAGAATATGAGTAATTTTTCTAGACCAACTTGAGAATAAGTAGAAGAGTCAGGCTGGAGAACAAGTCTATCTGACTACAAGCACTGACTCCTAACCAGCCTGTGTGACTGTTTTGGGCCTAAGATTTGTTGGCTGAGACAACAGTAGTAGAACTAGGTCCCTGCCTTTCAGAAATTGTAGCCCTTTGAGAAACTGCAGAAGCAAGTTTTAAACATCAGGGATTCTGTTGGGGTTGTTACTTCAGGATGGCAATTCAGCAGAAGCAGTTTAACATGGTGTTGGGGTTACTTTTCTTTCCTTTCTGGGACAAAATACCTGACACCAAAGTAACTAAAGAAGGAAAGGTTTATTTAGTTCACCATTTATGGAGGTTTCCATCCATGCTCAGCAGGCTCCGAGGCAGAGTGGCATATTGGAGAGGGCAGCAGTTCCTGGCAACCAAAAACAGCAAAGAGCAAAGGGAGGAGCAGCAGCTGTGGCTGCTAGCAAACTCCTCTCCTTTTTTCATATTGTATGCAGTTTACCCACCCCAGGGTGGGTGTGGCACTCCTACCTATAATCCCAGTGTGAGACCATGAATTGATCGTAAACTCTAGAGGCTGCCCACATGGCTGCATGAAGCTTTTGGGGGACAACTGCACATGAACCAGTAACAAATGGAGACAAGAAGGTTTGTGACCAGATGATAGAGGATTTGGGAGAGTTTGGGTTTATTGTTTTAATTTATAACTTCACGTATTATTCTTGGGACACCCTTTACAATCTTCCAGCACTTGTGAGAAACACTCTATTTATGTCACCCACATGTTTTGTCTAGATTTTTTAACAGTTGTAGCAGATGAGACTTCTCCCACATTAGATGGAAACTACCATTACAGGTAAAGGGTCTCATGTGGCAAAGCACCATACTTGTTTATATTTTGCTTAAATGATAAAACTTTTGTATAGTATAAAAGAGAAAAAATGTATGTTTATCATTTTATCAAAGACTGACGTAAAAATTTGTGTACAAGAGGCCCAAAGCATGCTATAAGCGGGAGTATGCTGGCAAATGTCTTAATATTAAGTTGTCTGAAAATACAACCACCACACACAACTTTTTATTTGTAGCACTTGTCCATTTCAAGCAACCAACTCAAGACCACTGAACATGGAGTATGGAAGAGACCCATACATTGGTTCCCGTTCCCCACTGCCTGCTTATGAGTTGGAATAATGAGTGACTGATGATAACGGAAAGTAGGTGTGAACATTTAAAAGAAAAAATGATGCATATATCCAGTTCTTGTAAATTTTCACTATTCAGGTCGATGGGAAGATACATGTATTACAACAGATATTCTGACTTTAACTTCAAAGCATGCCTCTTTCAATGTCCTTGAGTTCTGCAGATATCCTGTGAGCTGCCAAGACATCAAAGATGATATTAGCCTTATTGTATAGACGAGAAAGCTGGCAAGTGGTGTGTTTAGGAACTTACCCTGTATAGCTGTTAAGATGCAAAGCCTACTAGTCTCTAGACTGTTGGTCAAGTTGCTGTTCTCCATTGCATCCTCACTATTTGACAATCCCCAGGATGTAGCTGAGAGGACCTCTGTTTTTAATGCTACAATACTAATGCTATGGATATAGCAAAACAATAAAGTGATTCTGATATATTAGTTGAGCTGCTTCTACAATACACATTTGTTTTAAGTGTGTTGCTTCTATAGGACCCATCCCCAAGTGGGCAGATAAAGCATATATTCTGTCTTCATTGGAACTAAGTTTTTTTGTTTGTTTTTTTGCCATTTGGAGAGATGCAAAGATTGAGAAAGATCATTCAAAGGGTAGAAGAAGACTAATGAGGAGCCGAAATCACCCAGAGGCCTTTATGTAATCCCTGGGCTCTCAGAGGCTAGCCCTGAACAACAGTCTACATTCTTAGGTCCTCACTTAGACTTGCTAAAGTAGAATTTGTGGGGCTGCTGTGGTGATCTGTGATGAACAAACTCTCTGAGAGAGCTTGGTGTTTGCCGAAATTTGGGAAGAGCCCCTAGGTCTTCCACTGGGGGACAAAAACTGTAGGGAAGTTTGATGCGTCATAAGAGTAGACCTGGATGTCTCATTCCAAGGTGACAGGTTTCAATTTGGAAATAACTAAGGAATCACTAATTTGAGTGAATTTACTTCAAGGATTCAATTAAGTTGTCTGTTGTTAGCTGGACTTGGGAGCTGAAGATAGATATTAAGTTCACTTTAAGAAAATTAAGATAACTCCATATGATACACACTTGACTTTGTGGTTTATAAAATAGAATTTTCTGTGTATACTTAGGATGCACTTGGAAATGTGTCCTGGAATATGTCAAACAGATAAAGTAAATACACAGATCTTGGTACCTCAGGTAGCGTGTCAAGTAGAAGTTCATATGCTGGATGAATTAGGGTTCATCCTGTGCGCCTGTAGGGCTTGCAAGGCATGCTTTTCCAACAGCAAGTTGTGGTAAAACAGGGACCCTTTGCCTTTTCTCTTGCCTTTAGCACCATAGATCCTGTGTCTCCCTACTCCATCATTTGACTTTCTTGGCCTTGTACCACCTTGTGGTGGTATAAAACTGTGCGATCTTAACCAGAGTGACTGAACCATCCCAGTTTCCTGATTCTGTCCCACATACCACAAACCTAATCACCATATTCTTAACCCCTTGACTTTAAGGCTTCTGCTGGGTACCCTAGATAGCGATCAGGGTGGTGGCACATCCTTGATGGGTTGGTATCTTGGCTTGTACTGTTCTTGGGAAATTCCACGGCCTCAGGAGAGCAGCTGAGAAACAGTCACTTTTCCTTGTGCATACAAGTAGTATTTGTAGAAAGCATGATTAGAAGTTATTTTTAGACTGTGTTAAGTATTTCTTGCTGATTTAAAAATATCTAGTCACATATTACTGACACAGCCAGATTAGTAACTGCAATTTATTAAATCTTGGAAACATCTTGCTGTGGAATGACTTCAATTAAGAAAAATCACTTAAGGTAAAATTTAAAAGCTTGGCATGGCACTGGGGTATTGATTATTTGGAATAAATTAGTTATACCTGAAACTGGGATCTTAAGAAAATCATTCTTGTTGCATATAGAATAAAATAGAGGAACTGTGAGGTGTAGAGGTTCGTGAGGAAACACGATTTGCTAAGATTGGGATAATAAATACATACCAGGGCATTTATGGTTAGAATAAAAGGAAATAAGTATTCTAAGATATTTTGAAGGAGAAACAGATGAGTTACTAATCAGAGTAATTAAGAGAATGATGATATCATTGATGGAAAACAGGCAAGTCTAAAATTAGACATTTGAAAGGAACTTAATTTTAGTACTGCTGGGTGTGGGGAGCTCAGATGATTTAAGCAGTCCAAGACTTGCGCTAAGGCCCAGGAGAGGGGTGTGGGCCGAGTATGCCCATCTGTGTTCTTTTATCACTTAGAGGTAGATTAATAGGAGGCTGGCATCTGTGTGAGAAGTGAGCACGCAGCTGGGCTGTATAATGTCATTGCCCATAACTCTTTTAGTGTTCCCTCAATGTATTCTGAGACTAGGAAATTAACATTGATTCTGGACTTTATTGTGCTTCCTTCAGTGCTACATTAACAGTGAAATTTCCATGAACCATTGGAATAATGAACTTAATTGTACATGCTAATGAAAGACTTCTTAGTTAACATTTTCATAATAAATATTTAAGTTCTTAAGAGCTAGTTTACTTCTAAAAATGTGTCAATCTATTTTCTGTTGCTATACAAAACATCTCAAGCTAGATATTTATAAAGAAAAGAGGGCAAGGCAGCTCAGTGTTGGAGGCTAAAAATCGAAGATTGGCTGCTTCTGGTCTGGTGAGGAATCTCTTAACTGGGTTATAACAAGGCAAAAAACAAAGGAAGTGACAAGCATAGAAGATGTAGCCTTGCTTTGCAACAGTCATTTCTGGCAAGTCCTAGCTCCAGATTAGTACTACTCTCTTCCATAGGTGGTGTCTCCATGTCTAGTTACCTTATACCAGGCCCAACCCTTTAAAAGATTCTCTACCTCCACACCCATGGACCTTTGTGAGAGAACCTGTGTCTGCACCACAGCAGCAGTGATTAGGAAATCAGAGGCAGAAGATGCTAGTTGTCTCTGTTACTCCTCTTTCATTGCTGGGACAAATACCCAACACCCAAAATGAAGGAAGGAAAGGTTTATTCAGCTCACAGTTACTGGAGGTTTCAGTCCATACTCAGCTGGCTCCAAGGCAGAGTGGCACATCACAGAGCAAAACTTAATGGCAGTTTTCAGTTCTTCTGGGAAAATTCCCAGTAGGGGGATAGCTGGATTGAATGGAACTTCCAATTCTAGTTTTGTAAGAAATGAATGTTTTGGGGCTGGGGAGATAGCTCCGAGGCACAAGTGCCTGCTGGGCAAGTGCAAGGTCGTGAGTTCGAACCCTGG
>PVJA010004482.1:52167-85957 GCA_004027025.1 Myocastor coypus | reverse complement strand
AAAAAAAAAAAAAAAAAAAAAAAAAAAAAAAAAAAAGAGAAGCGAAGTATCTTGAAGGGAATCAGAAACAATATGTCTTTTTAAAAAATTTATTTATTTATCTATTTGTGTGTTTGGTACAGTGTCCTAGTATGCAGCTTGGACTTGCGTTCTTCTTGTCTCAGTCTCCCCTGAGCCAAGATTGCAGGCATGCACCACCCTGCCTGGGTTTGGTGGGGGGCTTTGTGCAGGTCCAGCACACTCTGCGGTACCCGGGATCAAACCCAGGACCTTGCACTTAGCAAGCAGGCACTTAGACTGACAAGCTATGTCCCCAGCCCCTCACTGTGTCTTTCTGTAACAAATTTTATATTTAATTTTGACCTCTACATCTTTTGCTCACCTTGTACCAGGTTTCAATGATAGACAGCATTGAGCTTATTTCTGAGTGCAAAGGCAAACATTCAAGGCTTGATTGATAGGGAAAAGTTGAGGTCCTTGAATATAGCGGAAGAGGCTGTGTGCTCTGTGCCAGCAGGAAATACTTCCCTGTTATTGTTGTCTGTCTATTTTCTATTTCCTTTCTTTCCAGGACAGGATCTTTGCTCCAACCATTTATGTCTTTCTGTGTGTCTGTCTATGTGTCTGTCTGTTTGTGTGTCTATTTATGGACAAGGTCTTGCTAAGTTGCTGGGTCTAGGCTTGACATGGGATCATCCTCCTTCAGTTCCAGTGCATAATTTGGATAATAATTTATGACATCTCGCTCTTGAAATAACTCGACTTCACATTGAATATGATTGACATTTTACCCCAATTAGTACAACAAAATTTTCATTATACATAAAAAATTGAGATAAAAATATCTTTGAAATTAAAAATTCAACAAAGAAGTATTTAATAAAGAGAATACATTATTTGGGACATGAGTTTAGGTGACTGAAACTACCAGATATTGATGAACAAAAGATAAGGAAATTAGCACTAAGTCACGAAGAACAGGAAACCTCAGAGAATAGATGTGGTGAGATTAGTATGTGCAGAATAAATGTTCAGTAGGTATAGCACAGTACGCTGGGAGGGAAGAAATAGCTGACAAAATGATGGCTGTGATTTTCCTACTCTTAAAGCAATGCAGGTGAGATCTGCTTGAAGCCTGCACGTGATATTTAAAATGATGTCTAACAATATGCAGAAACACATATGCAACACAGTAAATAACTGCTCTTTTCCACATTTGCAATTAGTAAACGCTTTTCTTGTGCTAGGTTTGGGCCGCTGTGCTTTTTAGCTACAAAGAGACAGACCACAGGTTGTGACTAGCAGTGCACTTTAGTAGTAGACAGAGGACAGAGAACCACGGAGGCAGCAGAAGAGGACGGTGTGTTGCATATCAGCAGTAAATAAAAGACACTGTCGCTACCGAAAGGAAGTCTGAATTGTAGATCAGGATTTGCTAAGAAGGCTGCCAAAACTGCCTGCCCAAACCAGTGGACGTGTCTGGGCCAGTCTGACAACAAAATGTTCCTTTCTTCATGTAACCCTTGATTTTACTGCCTTTGTGTAGCCTGGGTCTTGAAATGTGATAGAAGGCTTTGGTCATTGCCTCTGGGTAACTCATAGCCTTACCAGGAAATGCTCAGATGCTCAGATGCCCTAACAACCAGTGATGTCACCCAAGCCTCCAATCATAGGTGACTAATCTGCCTTTGTACCTGCCCACTTACTTTCCCTTTAAAAGCCTTGAACCCCTACTGGCTGGGGCTCTGACTCCTATGGAGGGATCTTAGTCAGCAGCCCATTGGGGTAACAAGCTGACCCCTAACCCTTCCCGGTGCCATCTCTTCCTGTGTTTGGCCCATTTTTCTGCAATATTTCTTGGTGCACTAGCCAGGAAGACTATGTTGGCCGCTTAGGTCGCTCGCTGAGGACTGGCCACGTAGCCGGGGCCTGTCTTGGCCTCCTGATGAGAGCAGTTGTCATCGAGCTTTCTCAGAGTCCCAGATCAGATGCCTTTCCTCAGCACTCATGGCTTCACTGGACCCACGAGGGGAGAAAGGACACGGGCAGGTTGTTTCCTCAGACAGCGTGAGAGCCCCCAAGGCTTTCCAGCAGGCCCTCAGCTAATTGTGCCCTGGTCTGAGCAGAGGGGGAGCTTGGCTACCTGCCCATAGTTCAGATCACCCTCAGAAGAAGGAGGGTTGGAATGGTAAACCTGTGCGTGGCTGCAGTGTGGGTGTGTGTTTGTAGTGGACCCGGTGGCAACAGGCTCTTCTGTGGAAGCTCCACACTGAAAGGTCCTTTGGGAGCTCAGAGCTACAGAACTTGACCGGGTCAAGCTTCTGTGGCACTGTAGCCTCATCTACAGAGAGATGATGACTCCAGCTCTGTCATGGGGTTTTGACTCTGTACCTTCACGTAAGGGGATATACACGCATGTCTGCGGCCCAGACGAACCTGAGTCCTAGTGTAGCGAGCAGCCAGGGCCGACTATAGCATGTGTTGCCTGAAGCAAGTTGCAACGTCCAGACTATCTGGCAAGTCTGGCAGGGTGCAGCAGACGCCAGGAGCCCAACCACCCAGGTAGCTCCTTGATGTAGCTTCCTGAGGGAACCTATGCCAGAGCCAGCTGCCTGGGTTTTGTTTGTGCTCCACGGGAAGAAGCGACTGTTCTACTCATTGAAACAAATTCCTGAGGCCACCCGAAGTCCTCTCAGGCCCACCTCAGAGCAGAGAGCCTTTATCCCACCCTACCCAAGTCTGATCTGCCTCACTGCCCAATCACGGGTCCTGAACTTCCTGTCAGCCTTGGTGCCGCCACTGCTCCTGCCACCAGTGCCGGGGAAGGCTGTCCTTTGCATCTGCGCACTTAGCGCCACTGCTCCACCAGCAGGTCCAGCCCTGCTGCCGCCATCAGTGGAGGACTCCACACTTCCAGACTCTACACAGGCATGGCTGCTGCCACCACTGCCACAGCCACGGCCACGGCCACGGCCACGGCCACGGCCAGGAGCCACCGCAGCCACCCTTGCCATGACTGCATCAGGCAGCACCGCTGACTCTGCTCCCCGAGTCAGTAGCAGCTCTGAAGCCCCCTCCTGCAAAGGTGTCTCAGAACACCTGCTCGCGCCTGTCCCAGCCGTGCCCTCTAATAACCCCGTGGCTCCATCCGTGTTTCCCCTTCCACTAGACTCACGCCGCTGACCCCAGGCTCTGCTGCAGAATCTCTCCCGGTCACCTCAGGTCTGCATCTGCCATCTTTCCAGTCCACCTGCCGTCCAGCCTATGTCCCACTAGCAACTGTCCCACACTCCTTAATGCTTGTGCCTCCTACGGTGTCTCCTGCTGTGCAATTGGATGTCACCTCAAGGGCTGGGCAGAAACACTGAAGGCTCTGTCGGCCACTGCTTCTGTTCTACCACTCAGTGCAAACCTCCAGCTCATCGCCCGCTGTGGTTTTATATTAACCCTAGTGCCCTGGGAGCCACGCCCAACCAGCCACCCTTGATGTGTGGTCGGCCGTTTAGTTCAGCCAATCTCCTGAATTGGAAACAGCACAACCAATCCTACTTGGAGAAGCCCTAAGCAGTGCGTGACTCCTCCCATCTACCTTCCAGACCAACCTGGCTGCGTGGCAAGGCTGTCAGAAACTCCTGCTGACTATGCTGAGTAATGAGGAACATCTCTGCACTTCGCATAGGGCCAAAGGTGGGCTGAAACTGAAGGCCTTCATGACTCCCATTGGTCCTTACACCTGCTTAAATATCCCCTTCTCCTGAGCATGTCCAACCTGGGATTACAGTCTGACAGCATCGTGAGGCCCTGGAAACAATACTGTGCTTCTCTGCGGGCAAGGATCAAAGAAGAATGGCAAAGAGCTGCGTGCTGAAAATTACAGAAGTTATTCAAGAGCCCAGGGAAAGTTCAGCAAAATTAGATAAGAGACTCGGAAGTCTACCTGTACTGTAAACCCTTTGACCCAGAGGCACCTCAAAATCAGCAGGTTATTAATGCTGTTTTCATTCCTCAGCTTGCCGCTGACATTAGGAGAAAAATACGAAAGGTTGATGGCTTTGCTGGCATGAATGCCACCGGTTACTGCAGATCTCTCAATAGCTTTCCATGAGCCACGAGAGAAAGGGAAGCAAAGAGGAAGCCATGGTGTGAGGCAGATCACAGAGCCCCACAGAAAGCTGTTCTGGCTGCTCTGTTAAGAAAGTGTGTGCCGGAACTGGCTCACCAAGGTCAGTACCACTTCACATGAAGTTCCTACTCTAACACTGGTGGCAGGCCTCATGCCCTGGCCCCAAACGGTGTGCTTGATGCAGCAAGTTGAGCATTGTAAAGGTAAGAGTCCTCTCTGCGGGTGGACACACAGAAACAAGATTGTCTGGAGCCACCCGGCCTCAGCCTCTTCCTCCCCTCTTCGATGACAATGATGAGACAGACCAGGCTCATTAGACTCATCCCTCCACCCCAAGAATCTACGGTTATCGCCCAAACTGGGGGAAAACCCATGGCTTTTAGTGTGGGCGCTTTCAACTGTTATTCAGTTGAAACTCAGTCTGTTGCTCTTCTTATCACCCAACAAATCCAAGGTATAGGCACCACAGGAATTCTCTATGAAAAGAAATCTGTCAGAGCATGTCCCACAAGAATGGTGGACACTTCCTCTGTGCTCCTGAGTGTTCCTTCCCTCTCCTGGTATGAGAACTCCTCACCTCTCTGGTACAAACGACTTAATACAGAAGTTGGAAGCCCCATGTGAGGCACCCCCTCCTCTGTCCTCCGTCTCTGAAGTGGATCTGTATTCCTCCAAAGAGGAAATTAGGTGGGCAAGCAGGAAAGGCCTGCTGGGACCCAGATGGTGCTCGGACCATGCCAGTTGGGCTGATGAATAGTCCCATGGAACATGGGACTTGCCTGGGTACCACACCATTGTGACATCACACAGGGAGGGCAAACAGTTATGAATCAGCTCCTAAGCCATTGCTATGATATTCCAGCTCCAATACAATACAAGACATTATATTTCAGTCTATGCCTCTGTTAGTCAGAGATGTCAAACCTGTGCAGGGGCTGAACCAAAATCAGGGCATGTTGAGGACCTGCATATAGATATTGCTGAAACCAAAAGGTTACAAATATCTCCTGATACTCATTTGTATTTACTCTGAGTGGCCAGAAGCATTTCCCACCAAGACAGAAAAAAAATCACTGAGGTCTATAGGATTTTATTAAGAAAAGTTATCTCCAGATTTGTGCCACACCTAACCATAGGCAGCAATAGTGGGCTTGCTTTTGTGGTAGAAATAACGCAGAAATTAATGAAAAAATTAAAAATCAGATGGAAGCTACATACAGCATACAGGCCACAAAACTCTGGAGAAGTTGAAAGGATGTTTTAATTTGTGGCTAGGTGTCTCCCAAAAGCCTCATGCGGTCATGAGGTGGCTTTTGTAATGCATCATTGATTATCATGGGTGTGGATCCTGCACCTGCCCTGGGGCAGGTGGTCTGCATTAGAACTTAAGGAGGGGAGCGAGGATAGCTAGCTGCCACAGCTGTTGCTACTCCCTTTGGTTTCAGTTCTTTGCTGCTGCCATGCTGGTCTCTGCCCTGTGCTACTCTGCCTTGGAGCCAGCTGAGTATGACTGAAACCTGCAATAACGGTGAGCTAGATAAACCTTTTTTCTTTATTTTGGGTGTCAGATATTTGTCCCGGCAATGAGAAAAGATTAACCACGACATAAGCTGAACAGGACTACAAAGTAAATATTGACTGTACATCACCAGGACACCCAGGCACTGCAGTCATATTTATTTTCCCTGCTCCTTCTCAAGATCCAGAGCCCACCAGGGTCCCTACGATATGCACCCTTTGAAGTTTTTATAGGAGACCCTCACCAATAATTAGGGGTCTCGGGGAAAACTACATCAGCTAGGTAGCATCTCTGCAGGAAGAACTTACATAGTTAGGGAAGATCTTTTCTCCAATATGCAAAAATAGAGTTGAGTAGCCTGCCATAGTAATCCTCAACCAGGCAAGGTGAGAGCACTTTGATACATGCCCAGTTCAAGTCAACAATTCAATTTGAGAGACCAATATTACTTTTCAGGGTGCAAGGGTTTAAAATGGTAACAAGAATATTGTATCAACAACCAACAACAAATCTATCTGTCCTGAATGGTGTCAAGGGAAGGTCTACTGCAGATCCCTGAGCAAAATAGGTATTTCCTTCTGCCCCAGATGGAACTGAGTCATAGATGACAGGGAAAGCCCGGGTAGCCTCACCCAGCTTCCATCTGATCCAAATTTCCACAGGGAGCCTGTAATCCCACAGAATACACAATAAAGACCCTCACCCATCGGGAACGGACTGCTGGTTGGTAGATGAGTATCAGGTTAGATGAGAGGAAATGAACCAATCCTATGTGCAGTCGTAAAAACAATATAAGTTTGGGCTCTTCACCATCAGAGGCCTGACCCTAAAGCCCCTGGCACCGACACAATGACTCATTGTACAGGGCCCCTATGCCCAGCCACTTGTGCTTATTCAACTGTACCCATGGGGTCCTCTGAGTTGTATATCTAAAACTAGTTAATAATTGTCAGCTCTACGCTCCGCTCACAGCCTCTTTTTACCACGTCTTAGGCCTGAACCTGAACAGCACCAAACTTAACTGCACCTCCATCCCTGGTCCCTTACTTAGGTCCCATTTAATAGAAGCGCTGAGAAATGCCACAGCTCCCCCCGACCCGGGCTCATCTACCAAACTAAGTATCTGCACAGACTGTACAACGGATCTCATAGAACTTTCCTTATTTGCACTGATGAGGCTCATCAGGTGTTCGCAACAACAACAAAATGAGTTTTGGTGTGCCTGCCTACGTGCTTCCTGAGTGCTCTGTCTACTCAGGTCAACAGAGTCCCACCTCTACCTGCCAACCCTGCCCAGAGTGTGACCCCTTTGTACCGTTGGTCTTGGCAGGAATAGCACTATCAGGGAGTGTAATCCTTAGTGCCCCTACTCTGGGTGTGGGCCAGCAGCAATACTTGTAGTGGTGCACACAAATAGAAGATGAATTCCCACATCTAGTCACCAAAAGAGGACGATGAGAGCACTGCACGTGCTCTCCAAGATCAGACTGACTCCATGGCTGCAGCGGTTCTCCAAGATCTCAAAGGTCTAGACCTCCTTGCTGCCAAATAGGGAGGCCTCTGCCCGTTCTTAGACAAAGACTGTTGCTCTTGTACTAGTAAGGCTGCTGTTCCTACAGAACCCATCCTCTAGTTATGAGATGAATAAACCAGCAGGCAGATGGGTTCCCACTGGTGGAATTCCCTGGAAAATCAAGAGCCGTGGCTAGCAGGTGTGTTGAAGCCACTAACAGACTTCCCTTCTATACTCTTCAGGGGCCCTTATTGATTACAATGACACACCTCTTTTATTACAAAATAAATGGGGAATATTAGTGTTTAGGTCTAGTAACTCTTGTATAGCTTTGAATGTTAACTTCTCTAACAATTTTTCTGATTTACTAAAAGAAAGGGAAAATGAAAAGGAATCAGAATTTTAGACAAAGGCCTGCTAAGAAAGCCTCACAAAAATGCCCACCCAAACCAGTAGACATGTTGGGGAAAGTCTGATAACAAAAGGTTACTTTCCTTGGTAACCTTTGACTTTACTTCACTGTCTTTTTGTAACTCATAGCCTTACTGTGTAGGTTGAGAAGCTCAGACTCTAACAACCCTTGATGTCACCCAAGTCTCCAACCACACACCACAGCTGTCTCTGTACCTGCCCACTTTAAAAGTCCTGAAACCTTGATGGGTGGGACTTGGGTTCTGAAGCAGGGGTCTTTGTCAGAAGCCTACTGGTGTAAAAATATGATGCCTAAACAATATTAATGTTTTTCTTCCTGTCCACAACAGTGGGACTGAAGACAGAGCCCAACTGTATCTCAGAGAGCATCGGAGTCCTTAACACAAGAGAATGTCTGGGTTCAGTTCACAAGACAATATGCAAGGCATGGTGTACACACCGTGCCTCAGCAGAGTAAAGGAAACACTTCTGGGCAATACACACATGTCGTACCACACGTAGCGCCTGACACCATCTCCTGGAACCTGCGGAGAGTGTGATAGAAACCAGCAGTGTGCCGAGATGGAAGCCAAGGCAAGGCCAAGCACTGGCCAGGTCCACAGAGGGCGATGGCATGCAGTCCAGGAGAACCAATCTACCGTAAGGATCGCCTGAAGGCTGTGTCCAGGCTGCGGATTCCCTCGTTGGTCTCTAGAGACAAACAGGAGAAGCTCTCAGATACTTTTGTAGAAGTCTGGTATTACCAGGAAGAAAAATGGCACCACTTGGAGAGACCAGACATTAACACTGACTCACAGAGAGCACACTGGTCAAGCAGTGGTCGTTGCTCATCCAGATGCCTGACACTGATGATAGTACCACAAAATGTTGGCCGTGGTTTCAGGGTGAATCCTGAGGGGATTTGACTGGCCTTGTCAGATACGAAAGTTACATTTTTTTGCTCTGTAGGTCTTACTTTAACTTGGTCTGAACCATCCAGCAGAAAAGTTTAGCCACACAGTATAAAAAGTAAAGCCATATCAATATGCTGAGTAATGAAAGTCTCAAGTCTACAGCTTCCGATATTGCCAGTTCTGCTGATAACCCACCACTATTGGAAATATACAGACAACTGCTTTCTCTTAGTTCAATGAGAAGAAATATTTATGCTAACAGTGCTTAGAAAAGATATCGTGTCTGCATTTTGTACTCTGAACTATTTTGAAGACAACAATATGCATTGTATTAATTATTGTGGCTGTCCTAATGTGTTTTGAAACTGTCTCATTTTTATTTCTTTCTTATTAAAAATCATAAAATTTTTAAAATAAGAAATGAACACTGATAAAAACCACAATAGCTCTAAAACTCCGTTTTACTCCAGAATTTTAGGAATAGCTTCTGAAGGCTTGCAACCTAGGGGACTTGCTATCAAAACACAGCTCTTAAAATTGTAGATATACAAGAACTTGTGCTCTCAGAGCAGAAAAAAAAATTGAAGTTGCTTAATTAAGTCAGAAAATCAAGTACGAGAAGAGCAACTCTGTGACTCCAATGATTTTACACACTTGTACACTTGAATCCCATGTTTTTTCCTGAAATTTTAAAAATCAATGATCCCCACAAACAAATGTCAAGCATGTTACAATTATAAGATCACACATTCTGTGACCTAGTTCACAGGCTCATCTGTACAAATAAGAGAAAATGTAGATTTGTGAAATCCATAATCCATTTTTTGAAATAAATCCTTTATAAATAAGGAGGGAAGAGTGGCAGGGAAAGGAAGGGAGGGAGGAAAAGTAGAAGCAAGACAGATTGTGTACAGGTACAAATGAATTTGATCATTATACGTATATCAAAAATGTAACAATAAAATTAACTTCTTTTGGGACTGATCATCATAAAATTAATTTTTAAAAGAAGAGTCTCTAATTTTGGTATCACTTTGGGAAAGTGCTAATGCCAAGATGATGAATCTTGAAAGATTAAAACAAATTACCCTGAAGAAGAAACCTTTAGCTCGAGAGCTATGAAGGATTATTATATAGCGAAGATGGGGCTTGGGTGAGGCTCGAGGGATTACAGCCAGGGCCTTTACACTGAGCTACAGGTCCAGACTTTTTCGATCTTTAATTTAGGACATACCTTAAATTGGATTTGGTGATACAAGCCTGTAGGAGGCTGAGGCCGAAGGATCGCTAGTTTGAGTCCAGATAGGACCATTCAGCAAACACAGTTCTTGTCTAGAGCCAGCAGATATATTCACAGGGTAAGCTTTAACCTTTCTGTAAATGGCCTGCTCACACTTGTCACAGGAGAGAGGCCAGAAGTTGCTTGTACTAGTTAAGACCAGCTACAGCAACGGAGTGGTGTGCGTTCCTCCAGGACGGGGCATCAGAAATGGGACCTTGGGGGAGAGACTGAGATAGTCATTCAGACAAAATACAACCCTGGTGAGATTACCTGAAGCACTAGGCCAGCACGCCCCAGGGATGTTTGCATGAGGTACGCAGTGCAGGGAAACCTATCATGTAACCTCTTTCAACCCCAAGACAGGAGTACAGAGTGTAGAAAAACACTTCAATTCAGAAAAAACTGGGCACCATAAAATACTCATAAAATTAAAGAAAGTCAACAGCATGACTGATGACCAACTCAGAAATATGTCAAAATAAGCACAGTTAATAAGTTTAAGCTGTAGAAGAGTTTGAAATGAATTGAATTAATATAGTGAGAGAAATGAACGAATTAGCAGGGGTCACTGAAATGAATAATTTAATTATTAGGATACAGCAAAACTTCAGTTGTTAGAGTGGACCACAGGCTGAATTTCTCTCAGGTACAATTAGTTTATTGGTTGAATGAAACAGCAGTGCTATCGGAATGCAGCGGAAAAATGAAGATAAATATACAGCATGCAAGAGAAGTCTCATGCAAAACGGGGTGAGGATTCTGAAAAATCTTCCAATAGGAGTGTGTGTGTGTGTGTGTGTGTGTGTGTGAGAGAGAGAGAGAGAGAGAGAGAGAGAGAGGGAGAGAGGGACAGACTGACAGTGAGAGAGACAGAGACAGAGAGAGACAGAGACAAACAGAGAAAGAGACAGAGAGACAGAGACAGAGAGATTGGCCACAGAGGGAAATAGCCTCTAGAATTTTCTAGAATGGAACACGGAGGAAAATATAAACACACAAAGTAGCAGACAGAAAGAAGAAAACTAAAAGAGAAGACCTGAAACTTCTTCAATGTGAGAGGGAAGAGAAATATCCGCATTATCTACGCATGGAGCAGATCCTAGCTGCCATCGGGTTCATCACTAACCCTGCCCCCAAGAGAGATGGCCAGGGAGGACTCAGAAGGGATTTCCACAAGTGTCACTAAGCTGGCCAGGGATTACCCGCCTGAAGTTGGCATGCAGACATTTGCAGGAATAGAGAACAGCAGGAAGTGTGTCACTGCTGGGTTTTCAGATAACCCTGCAGGGAGTGACATACTGAGTACAGTGGTGATATGGAGAGCATCCACAAGCAAATTAATAAATGCAACTTGACCTTACGTAAGTAATAATTAGAAATTAATTAGATCATATTGATTTGAGCATGTAGAACAATGTTAGCCCATTGTACACACAGAAATTCAGTATCTTTATGATTTACTTGCAATAACTAAATTATAAAATAAGGACTACTGGGAAACTTGTTTGTCCATATGCCAATATGCATACATTTATGTTCCTAATAAAATCTGAGTATGGGAGAATGCACCTATAATCGCAGCATTTTAGGAGGGAGAGGCAAAAGAATAGCTGCGATCTCCAGGCAAGCTTGGGCTACATAGGGGCTTCATGGTCAGCCTGAACTACATAGTGAGACCATGGCCCACCAAAGAACAGGAAATCCTAATAAAGCATGCATAGAATTAATGATTTACCCTTGTAAATCCATATATGATAGCACAGGAAACTTTGCATCTGAAATGGGAATGTCGTCCATGCTTGAAAAGTATAAAGAAAACTATGTATGATTATATATTTCAATAAAACCCATACGATTAAGGTCGTATGAAAAATATTCAAAATAAATGGAAAAAAGTAAGTAAAAACTGTTAAAGTTTTTCTTTCTTTCTTTTTTTTTTTTTTAGAAAATAAAGGTTTATTTAGCTCACAATTACTGGAGGTTTCAGTCCATACTTGGCTGGCTCCAAGGCAGAGTGGCACATGGCAGACAGAAATCTTTCATGGTGGCAGCAAAGAGCAGAGAGCAAAAGGGAGAGGGCGCAGCAGCAGTCCAAAACCGTTAAAGTTATATAAAGGTGTGGAGAATATGTGCTAATGCCAAGAGAAAAGAAAGACAGAGAGGTAGGATCAGGAGAGAGAACGGATTTGGTCCGACAAATACTTAAAATATTTTATTTTCCTTGTAGGCCACCAAATGCAAATTGAAACAATGATTGATTGATTGATTGATTGATTGATGTTTTTATATATTTAGCACAGGGTCTTCAGGGCCTCCCGGCACAGATCAGACTCAGTGATCCTCCAGGATTCAGCCTCCCCCATGCCGGGATTACAGGCTTTGCGCCAGCATGCCCGGTGTTAGTATTTGCCATCTCAGCCACCCCCACCCCATGGAACCCCAGTCTGTGCGTATGCCTCAGCAGGCACTTTAGTCACCTGAGCTATCTGGCCTGCCCAACAGATACTTTTTGAAGGCCTGACTGCTGAAAAAAAATTAATAATATCAAATGTTGGCAAATCATAAAGAAAATCTCTTCTCAACTTTCTCTTATGTTTGTGTTCCAAAATGGGGAAAATAAACTGATTTCTCTTGGCTGTAACTATTTTTAAAATCTGCAGATACTTTGATGCCTAATGGTTTGTCAATACCTCCTTCCATCTGTGACATGCATTATTGGTGTAATTTTTCAAAAAAAAATAGGTGTGATAAATAATGACCTTTTAATGCTAGCAGCAATTCCAAGTGTAAGTTTTCTTTAATTTTAAGAAGAGCACAATGTGATACTGTAATGAAATTCTCAGCTAGCCTTTTTAGTAACAAGCCATTTTTCAGCTGGAAAAACACGTTATGCTCAGAATTCATTCCACAAGTGGACCGAGACCTTTGAAAGACCTTTATCTACCTCACGGAAGAAATCTGACGCGCCCTACAGACCGTTAGGCGGGCTCTTCCTCGCCGCGCATGCAGATGGGGCCATCTCCGGACGGGCAGGCTAATACGATCATTTCCATTCAGACGACAGAATTGTAATACAAAGTTTATTATGATACATTTGTGTATCATGAATGATTAGACTTAAAAAGTTAACATTTATTTTTATGCTACTAATAATCATTTTCTGAGATCTCATTAATTCAAAAAACTTGGAAACATGGTTTAACTGCAAGATGCCTTTCCCAGGGTAGTGCATGGCTAAGTCCACCTCAGAGCTAGGTGGAGTACATAGAGCTGCTACACCGGTTCAGGGGGTTTCCTTTGCATGTTCCATAGTGCAAGGATTACTTATTTATATCTAACTTAATACTAGCTTACATATTTCATTTATACAAAGTGTTATCTGATTCCACTTTAGTACTAGCCATGGGTTTATAACCAGAGAAATATTTTAAAGATCTTAGTAAATAAGAAATATAAAATAAAACCAAGTAGAATTGCTACCCCCTACCTATCAACACAAATACTGTGCTAATGGCCATGCAGTACTTGAACTTAATGAAATTAGGTCTCTCATTAAATAATATAGGTCTTTCTACACTGGATTCTACGAAAAAACGAATCTGTAAATTTATTATAATTTAGGGTTAATGTGGTACATGAGCCATCTTACTAAGACATCTGCTCTTACAGCTAAGTAATAAGCGTGCCGTGTTTCACATGGCTGCAAGCAGAGTTGAGTTTTGGGACTCAGAAGCGTCTCCTTTAATTGCTATGGTCCTGAGACTGTTCTTCACCTGATCTAATGGTCTGTTCTTTAATTAAAAGCCACATCTAACTTAGGAAACACTGGCATGCCAAACACCCCTGCAAATGGGGCATCCAAAACGCTGTTAAGTTGTGAAAAATTACGCAAGCTCAGAGGAGCATGTTATATTACATTATGTGTGCATTAATATCAATGAAAATTCAATACTGAGATCAAATGTACAATATGCTGTCAAATGCTTAATATTTCTTCAGTGTCTAATTAAGTCTAAGAAAGCCGCACTTAGGAGGGTGTCACTGTAATTTCATATTAAGTGCAATATAATGAATGGGCATAAGCAGGATGACGCCGAGGAGCCAACGACGTTCGCTGCTTGTCTGAGAGCAGGTTCCATGCCACCACCACCTTCCGGTAGCAGCAATGTGGCGACGGCTGCGCACGGGCCCTAAGTGACCAGTGTCATTGTCAGACCTGCGTAAGTCCTGTGGGCAAGCACGTTTCAGGAGCAAAACCCAGATCAGGAGGCTACGCTACATTTCAGCTCCAGAAACAAGTACTTTCACTTGGAGGACATCTTAGGGCACGGGGGAAGCAAAGCCAGGAGTTTTGTGCGCCCCGCGGCCAGCGCGACGCTGCCCACGCACGTCCTCTGGCCTCTCTCTGAGCTCTACCTAAGTATCTGTGAAGAAGGACGCTGTCTTCCTAGGGCTGTGCTGAGACATAACATGCGGTACACATGTCCAGACCTTTTGTGATGCCTTCCTTTTATTGATTTATTTTTAGCAATCTACTTACTTTTTAAAGCATACAAGGCTGTAACCGCTCCTGTCTGTAGAGCAGCAAAAATCAGGAGCATGCATGCACACACATACGTCTTCTGCCCTTCTGTACCTCGACCTTTTCCTCGTCCCCGTTTTTCCTTCCTATTGAACAGGTTCTTTCCCTTGCAGAGTATCTGTTGTAAAGAGTAAATAAAGAAAAATGCCTACAATTTTTTTTTTTTTCTTTTTCACTTCTTATAACTTTTTAAACACCAATTCCGCAGGTTTGTATCTGGCCACCTGAACAACTAATTTGAGAAGAGCTTCATGCGGTTCAGCAAGCATTGTTGAACTTACGTTACTTGTTTAATGAAATCTTGTATCACTGCAGACACCCTTGCTTTCTCAACACTCCCTTGGGAAGGAAACCCGCACACCCCGGCGCTCCAGCTGGAGGAGCAGCCGGCTCAGAAGACCGTCAGAAAAGGTTCCATCCTGGTTGCAGTGAAGGACCTCCCGACAGCGCTAACAACTCTAGTAGATGTCTTACGTGTATACTTTATTTTAAGCTAACTGCCTATAAAAGCAGAGATGGCCAGAACCTCTTGAGATACTGAAAAGAACACTCTTATCTCTACCTTTTCGTTGTTGCGTACTGGGTCCAGGAGCTCACTAAGCAGATCAGACTCCTAGTGATCCTCCTGCCTCAACCTCCCCGGCATTGGCATTGCAGGTGTGTGCCAACACACCTGGTCTCGGTGGCTGGCTTGGCACACCTGCGGGTGGGGCTGGCATGGCATGTAGTGTCCAGGGTTGAACCAGGGTCCCTGTGCTTGCCTAAGCAGGAGCTTAGCTCATGGTGCTATCTTGCTGGTCCTTACCTTTAACTTTACCTCTTTACCTTTACCTTTACCTTTACCTTTCTAAGGGTCACACAAATGCTGTTCCACTTAGAAACGTAGGTTCAGGGAATCGTGGCAGAGCACATCTGGGGAAAGAGTTAGTCACACTTGGGCCAGTTAGTCTGCTCCTACATGTGGCAGCAGGCACTCTCCTAAGTTACTTTACACATCTATTTATTTTTACATTTTATATATATGCACATACATACATACATACATATAGGCATACATACATACACACATACATACAGGCCCTTAGTAAGGATAAATCTTAGACAATCTTATTCATAAAGACCATTTTCTAGGACTGACCCAAGAGCTGAGTAGATTAAAGCACCTGCAAGCAGACGCAGGGGCCAGCAGTTCAATCCCCAGGCCTGCCGTGTCCCTCCCACCCTGGGGTGTGCTGAGACAGCAATTGAGATCAGTCATGGTGGCGTGGGCCCGTAATCTCAGCTCTTGGGATCACTATGAGTCAGATCTAGTAGTGAGACCCTGAACACCCTGTAGACCCTTCTCCTTTGTAGAACACCCCCACCCCACAAAAATCGACCATTTCTTTTCCTTTCCTTTTTTTGCATAGCAGCTTGGGCTTGTAGTGATCTGCCAGTTTTCAGCCTCCCCAGCACTGGAATTACAGTTGTGTGCACCAGTATACCCAGTCTCCATGGCTGGCTCAGCGTACCTGGGCACTGGGCTGGTGCAGCCTGTGGTGCCTTGGATCGAACCCTGGTTCTTCCGCTTACCTAAGCAGTTGCTTAGTCCCTTGAACTATCTCGTTGATCCTAGGAGGCCATTTTCCAGGAAGCATTCATGTAAAGGCATTCCCCTTTGAAGCCACATGACGATCTGTACATCTACCATAGGGGAAAGTTCCATGGAGACTTTGTATTGAGAACTCAGATTTGTGGAAGAGCGGTCGTGAGAACAAAGAGAAAAGAGCCAGAATGCAAGTGTGAAATTGGCAGGAGCTCACAAACCTCAACCTTATTCTCTCATGAGAGACAGCAAGTTTTGTTAACACGACTATCTAAGGCAGGTGCTCACATCAGTGGTACCCCAGGACAGCGGGCAGGTGTGGGGAGTGCTGAGTGCCGGGGAACGCGTCCTGAAAAAGCGTTTGTCCTAATGGTAGTTTTCCAAGTACCTTCTGCCCAGATTTGTTGCTAAAATTATTTTCTACAATTTTGTGTTGGTATGATACCAACTACTGGAAAACGATGTATGGCATGGCTTTCTTAAAATGTTGTTAAATGCAATTGGGCTTATTCTTGTCAAATGCAACTGTAATTCCCTGATGAAATCATACTGAGATGAAAGATGGATGGAAATCAATGAGAAAACAATACTTTTTTCCTGAAAATTTCCGAGACATACTTTCCTTGACAATCTTTTTCCACTGTGCAAGGATTTTCAGTTTAGTGCAGAGCACAAACATCTGCTTAATGTAGAGGAATTATTTTATTTTCTGATGTCAGACCTCATAATTCAAATTCAGCATACATTGGGATCTATTCTCCTTCTTGTCATAAACTTAAGTGGCAGAGATGACCAAGATGGTGATAAGTCACAAATATACATCAACGTGCATATCCAGCTTCGATTTCCACTCTTCATTTTCATAAACTTAGACCTAAGGCCATCCTTGCATGTCCTATGCTTTGCTGGCTGCCCAGTTCATTTGTTTAAGATGACTGACTCGAACAAGGAGCTGATGAGACCGGATTTCTCTTCCACAGGCATCTCTTTCGGAAGTGGGCTTCAAAGGTGTTCTCAGGTAATACCATTTTGGTCAGTAGGAAGGGAAATCTGGGATGGGGCAAAGGTCAAATTAACGGAGGGGAGCAGACACACTTAGCCATATGCGCAGAACACTTGGGAGAGTTGTCCACTTCTTCTGGTCATTTTAAAGGAGCACTGGGTGCTTAATTATTTTTAACCCTGATATTTTTTTCTTCTTTTGAATTTCTTAGTAACTTTCATATTATTTTTGTTTTGTTTTCTTTAAGTAAATCTTGCTCGTTTATGGACAACTAATTTGCAGATAGCATCATATAATGCAGCAACCATCGTTGAGTTCCTTTTACTTGGTTGGGTGAAATCTTATATCATTTCTAATTTTGTCTTTCTCTATCATGATTTTGTATTTATTAAAAATAAAAAGAGCCTTTCAGTGGCCAAGGCACAGTTCAGCATAGCAAAATCTTCAAACAGACTTATGAGTTTCCTAAGAACTTCTATAATGTGGAAGGCCTCCCAACAGAGAAAGCTGGAGTTCACCGAAGAAGCTGTTGACTGATATGGAGGCCACTGCGCCTCTGATTTACATTTTGATTTACATTCATAGGGAAAGTCCTTTTCCTCCAAGTACAGTTGCAATGCCATGGCACCCAGATAGCCCACATGTGGGAGAGGTACCGGGGACGAGACAGGTAAGTTCAACTGGACTCTCCGTGAAAGCTGCGAAATGCCACCACACATGAGCTTATCTATGCACTCACGTGTTCTATATCATATGTGTACATAAGCACACATACCCATATATACACACATACACATGAAGTAAAGAAGTGGCAATACTTTGTAGCAGGGTATGAATTCTTCTTCATTCCAATCCACCCCATTTTTGCTGGGACAGCCATGTCCTCGTTACATCTCTCACTGATGTTCTTTTCTCTGCGCGCCACACTTCCCAGATATACATTGGTGATCGCTGCATGGTGCGACTGTCCACAGGGAGCTTCCAGGCACAGCACCTTGCCACATGATTCCAATGGAGATTTACACATTCTCATAAGTGCTGAACAGACGCTGCAACCCTGATTTACTTCTCTCAGAGCTTTCCCTCTCTCACCGTCTGGTCTGGTGCGCTGCTTCAGGTTTTTCTGCCATCTCTTCTCCAGAGTTCTACCCACTACCCTGGGGCAGGGGAGGGTTATTTCATACTCTGTTGCGGTGAAAAGTAACTTTCTTTTTGAGGTTTACTTTGATAACAGATTCCTCCTTTAGCAACACCATGCCACTCTTGTGATGTTATTAAACTCTCTCGCTGGGTGCTGACGCTCAGAGGAAAGCCCTTTGACCACCTCAGGCCTACTACGGAGCAGAAAAGACATCTACAGACATTACCCCACTTTATCCCCATAAGAGCCACTCACAGCAAGAAACACATAGAGCTGGATTCCATCAATTGCCTGAGGTCAGCTACCCAGTAAATTGCAGAACCAGGATTCAAACAAAGGTCTTTTGACTCTAAATCCCTTGGTCTTCCCCGGATACCACATCACGACCGGATGAACTGATAATTTGTGGCGACGCATGAATTGTAGTTGAGATAAAATGGAGAAGAATAATTGTTTATATGCTTTGGTTTTGAAAGACAAAATGTCCTATTTGTCCTGGTGTTCATTTAAGAAAGAATCAACAGGATTTTGCAATGTTTTCAAAGGGCTACTTAGCTCTTTCTAATCAATTTCTTAATAGAGAAGAATTGAAAGATTTGCATAATTTATACATTCCTGCCTTAAACAGATAGAATTATTTAGAGTCCATAGCAAGATTATTGTCTGAAAGGGCTTCACAGTTAATGTCTTAGAAATTCTTGAACTATGGACTTAAAAAATTATATTCACAATCTAAGTAGCATTGCAAATTTATAATTCAGTAAACTTCTAAATTTATTTTATTGAACTGAGATGCTCTCCTAACCTCTTCATATTCTGTATATTAATGTTCTTTGAATTAACATTATTCACCAGGAGGACAATTAATTCTTTAAATCAATGCTACTGAAAAGACGAACTTTTACATCTGACAAATTTTGGGATTTTTGTCCCAACTAGTATTTGCATAAAACAACATACATATTTGAGTAGGAGGCTGCTGAGAGGATGGTTCCTGTAGAACTTTCAGTGATTAACTGTAGCCAGCCTACAAAACCCAAAATTCCTGTAAATCTCTTCTTCCACGCAGCCATTTTTTCTTCTTTGCCGCTTTTTTCCCTTTCAGCTTCCCCTCCCTCTCATTTTCCCTTCTCGCCACGTTCTTTCCAGCTCCTCGATCTCTCGTCCTTCCTTGTTTCCTTCCATTCTTTCCTTTTCTCTAGATCCTTTCTTCCAGGGTGTGCCAAGCACAAAAACCTCTTGCGTTATGCAAGCACTTGCCAAAGCCACCAAGCACATGCTAGAGAAGAGCCGCGCTTCCGGCGGGTGGGACAGAGAGACTCCCTCAGCGGCCAGACAGCGTGCTCTACACAAAGCTACCGCCTTGCCTGCCAGGGGAGGGGAGGTGGTGCCTCTGTTTACCGCACACCTTCTGGCCCTTTGCAGCTCAGCGGGATGCATCACAACACACCTGCTTTCGGAGAGAATTCCTATTTGTAGCCTTTTTTTTTTTTTTTTTTTTTTTGCGGTACCAGGGAGATTGAACTCAAGACCCCATACTTGCCAGGCAAGTGCTTATTCTACCGAGCTGTCTCCCCTGTCTCCCCTGTCTGAGAATTCCTATTTGAGGATAATGAGAGAGAGAGAGAGAGAGAGAGAGAGAGAGAGAGAGAGATATCCAGATCCAGCATTTTCTTCTACCATTTGGGATATTTCCAATTCAGAAAACCAGAAAGCCGATTTCAATCTCATTGAAAGTGAAGGTGAACTCTACGTCTTTGAAATAACCTGCTGACCCTGCCACCCCAACCCCGTCACAGGAAATTCTCTGCTGCCCTCCTCGCCCACGGGGTGTTTAACATTTCAAGTCAGAACAAGGAGGAGGAAGAAATTTGCTTCTACTGGAATTTTATCGAAGAAGAGCATCTTTTCCTAAGCCCAAAGGTTCTAGCCTTCTTTCTGCTGCACATAAGTGCTCAGTTATGACAGCATTGTTTATATATATCTTCCATTTCAAAGGTGAGCTGACAGTTTAAAGTTTACTATTTTTATTTCTGGTACAATTTATTTTGTCTTTTTCTTGTTGAAGTTTTAATCGTCACACCCCATGAACTGATGCTCCCACCTCTGGAACTTAATTCTATCTCACTGACAGAGCTTACTTGTAACCTTTGTTTCTTTATTCAAGCAGGACCAAGCCCATATTTCAATTTAAGACATTCATTTCAGTATGAGATACATTGCCACTGAATGCCCCTGGATGCTTTGGACACACTTATTCTATCACGCTGCACACTGTTGGAAGCAGTACTGGAAATTCTCCTTCAGCGTCTTTCTTTCTTTCTTTCTTTCTTTCTTTCTTTCTTTCTTTCTTTCTTTCTTTCTTTCTTTCTTTCTTCCTTCCTTCCTTCCTTCCTTCCTTCCTTTCTTTCTTTCTTTCTTTCTTTCTTTCTATGGCCTACTCAGCCCACCTTGGGGTTGGGGCTGGGGCAGCACGTGGTGCTGGGGATGGAACCACAGTCCCTGTGGTTGCCTAAGCTTTCCTAAGCAGGTGATTTAGACCGCTGAGCCATCTCGCCGGCCCTCACTCGCCTTTCATAGTCATATTGGCACTAGGAAGAGCGAGAAGTAACATATTGCTAGCTTCTATGAAAAAGGTCAATCAAACTCAACACAGTGCTTTTACAAACCCACCTTTCTACTGCATCCCATTCAGCGGCAATGTTCACAGCATGTTTTTTTCCATGAAACATGAAAACAAGGAAGAGAGTTTCTAGAAGCTTCTTCAGAAAGTGACAAGAATAATGAGATGAACTTGGATGAAACAAAGGGGAGTGTTTCGAGGGAAACCAGTGGAAACATGTATTTTATTGTAATAATTTTGTATTGAAACCTTGACCACATATTCAGATTGCTATTTTCAAAAGTGTGGCAGACAAATTGCAGAGAACGCTCTGGTTCATCTTACATTTGGCACTGCCGACCAAAACTTGCAGCATAGGTACTGCTTACAGCCTTCTCCTGGACACTAGTTATGTGTGATTTTCTTGACAGTTTTCTACTGAGAAGTTGTGCACTAGTGGAGAATAAGATACATTGATTGGAAGTGATACTCCAATTATTTTTGTAAGACACAATTAATCACACTGATATTTGGGACAGATTACATAGATTAGTCATTAAATTGTATCTCACCAACCTGAAAAACAAGTGAGTTTTTTTTTGTTTGTTTGTTTGTTTTATCTTACATTGCAGTGATAACATCTCCTTCATCTGAGATTCCAGAGCGTTATTCCTATATTTCTTCATTTATGTTTGTAATATCTTCTCTAGGCCAAGGACAGGCAGAGGTGGCCTTAGCTAGCCCTTTGCTAAGTGGAGGGATATCGGCAAGAAAGAGGTTTGACAAACAGCAAGATGATACGAGGGAGACCCTGCAGGAAGCGTAGGCCGTCTTTCTATAGGAAGCAATCCTGGAGCTGCACTCTGCATCGGAAACCTGTGTGTCCTGTCCTTGATGGCTAATATGAACGGGATTAGGATTTCACATTAAATAAATTTTAAAGAAAACGCTGTACTTCTGTTTTCTATTTTATGAAGTTATAACTTATTTGTATCCAAGTCTGTTCTTACAAATTGAAAGTAATTATTTGGGCTGAAGGACAGCATAAATTAAGGTAAAATTTACATATGCATTTTACATACTTACATATTTTTAAAGTGTGTTCTATCTTCAGTTAATTTTGAGTTTGAGCAGTGTTTATGGAGCAGGGAACTTCTGTGCGTCCCTCACTCTGCGTCCTCTATGGGTTTAACAACTCATCTACACAAGATATCATTATGGTATCATCACTGAAACTGAAAACAGTGACACAGGCATGCTACACTGGTTAAATTATAGTCGATTCAGATTTCACCTGCTTTTTCTATCCTAGAATGAAATCCAGAACACCACACTGCCCTTGTCATGGACCCTGCGCTCCCATGGTGGTTGCCAGGTTATACCTATGTGTCACTACATATATGGGCATGTTTTCATTTGGTACACACACACACACACACACACACACACACACACACCATTCCTGGAACACAGTGGGGTAGCATCTGCAAGAAATACTTTGTTCTAGCTGATTTGTCAGTCTAGAATGTTCTTCTCACGGCTATTTTTCTTGGCTGAGTCTCTCACCATTTCCAACATCTGGCCAAACCTCAGCTTCCCTCTGCCCTTTGCCTGGAGCCTACTAAACATTCAGCTTGCTGCTCCTTGACCTCGGCACCTCTGAACATTTTTTCTGGGGTTACACATGCTGTCTCATTTCCCCCAGCTCTGTGTCTCCTCACAGTTGGGTGCAGTGACAGCCTTCTCAAATTCAGTTCTCTCTGAGTTGTTGGTATCTTGTGCAGTTCATCAGACTCCCTTCATTGTGACAAAGTAGCTGAGAAGTTCAGCTTCAAGGAAGAAAGAGATACTTTATATTGCGCCTTCCGATGTTTCAGTCTTTTGGCAGCTGGCTGATAACTTTCGTTATTTATTTTTTAAATTGATGCCGGGCGTGGTGGCGCATGCCTGTAATCCCAGCACTCGGGAGGCTGAGGCAGGAGGATCAGTGCGAGTTCAAGACCAGCCTGGGCTACAAAAGTGAGCTCAAGGCCAGCCTGAACTGCATAGCAAGACCCTGTCTCAAAAAGACAAAAATAAATAAATAAATAAATAAAAATAAAATAAATTGATGCGTTTGGTGCAGGGCCTCACTATGCAGCTCGGACCTGTAGTGATCCTCCTGTTTTCAGCTTCCCAGTGCTGGGATTACAGGCATGTGACACCATGTCTTGTCTTGGTGACCTGCTCAGTGTGCTCAGGGGTGGGGCCAGCGTGGCAAGTGGTGCCAGGGATTGAACCTTGGTCCCTGCACTTGCCTAAGCAGGTGCTTGATTACTTTTAGATATGGGGCAATGGAAACTAGATCAATGCCTCTGTGTGACCTTCCCAGGACTGGGACAATAAAGTGCCAAATCTGGGGGGCTTAAACAGAAGATTTTTCTCTGTGCCCTCACACTGTCTTCCTGCATGTCTGTGCCTCTACTTTCTTCTCTGTTATGGTTTATGTCCCGGTGTCCCCCAAAGTCCCATGCAGTCATGGGGTGGCTTCTGGAATGTGTAATTGATTACTGTGGGTGTGGGTGTGGCCCCTCCCCTGGGGCAGGGCATTTGCATTTCACTATAAGGTAGGAAGAGAAGTCAGCTGCCTGAGCTCCTGCTAGCTCTCTCCCTGTGCTCTGGCTCTTACCAGCTGCCGGGAAAGGCTGTTGTCTGCCATGTGCCTCTCTGCCGTGGAGGCCGCTGAGTATAGACTGAAACCTGCAATAACTGTGAGCTAAATCAACCTTTCCTTCCTTCATTTTGAGTGTCCGGTATTTGTCCCAGGAATGAGAGAAGAGTAATTAGGACATTCTCCAGTGTGACTCTGGTCACACTGGAATAGCAGTCGCTCACTTCCCCTACTTTGATCTTAATCATCCCCTGAGGATCTGTAGCAGGGACATATGCAGGACGTGGGTGGAGCACTTCAGCCCACCACAGCGAGTTGGGGACACTTCTGAGGACAACGATCTTTGTGCTGCTATGAGGAATTTGAGGGAGCTGGTTCAAGCAGCACAGTGAATGACAGCCTAGGTGACAGGTGGACACTAGAAACGATCCCTGCACACCACCGACCACGGGAAGTAGGAGCCCAGCAGGGAGAACTAGAAAGCTCATCAGAGAGAGCGCTTTGGGTATTCAGGCAGCTGGAGACAGTAGCAAAGGTGTTTGGAATATGGAGACTCACGTCAAACATCCTGTGCGCGAGAAGTCTGGGCTGTACCGCAGTTTCTGACTGGCTTTCCCTCCACTTTCACGGTCTCAGATGTGGATGAGAGGGCTGACCACCACAACCTGTTGGAGGAGCTTACCTTATGGAGTAGAGCAGAGTTCAAGGATGTGATGTGCGTGGTGTTTAGAACAAAGCTTTGGGGCCAGTGAGATAGCTTGGTGGACCAACGACCGGCTTAGGAGAGGTCTCAGAACAGGGTTCAATCCTTGGCACTGCAAGGCTCACCTACTGCATCTCCAGGCCTACTGGGAGGACCACCGAGTCTGGGCGTGGTGGTGCACGGGGGAGGCTGAGATGGGAGGATCACTAGGAGTCCAAGCTGCCTAGTGAGATCCTGTACGAAAAAATAAAGAGCTAAACATCTTAAAAACCAAGACCCAGACTTGTCTTCCTTCTGTTTTTCTCCCACATCGTCCGTTAGAGTTGAGAATATGCTCGAGGCTGCTTGTCACCGTGGGCGCTTGGAGCTGGCGCCAGCAGGCGGAGGGCAGTGCGACCACAGGATTCCTCTCACCTGAGCAGGCTCGTTAGTTTCGCGGTGGCTGCCAGAATCCATCGGGCTCACAATCACCGCTCTACAATATCTTCATTAAAAATATCCTTATCAACTGTACTCTCTAAAAAGCAGGCTTTGATTGGCTGCGTAGTTAACCTCCAATTAGTTTTGGAAAGGAAAGTACATTATCATTACTTTTCACCTATTAAAACAATTTCAAATTTGGTAAATTTTACTTGTAATTATATAAAACAATGGCACGTGTCTTTTTAGATAATTACATCTAATCAGTTGTAATGAGATCTATTTTAAACCCAAGAAGAAATATTTCAAAATAGCAAATATGCTCTTCACTCACTTATATCATATGTATTAGAAAGTAAAATACAAGGTATAAAATTCTTTGCAAATGGGAACATTATTAGCAAGGGTGATAAATTAATAATGTTTTTGAAGCTGTAATTTTTGTTTCAAAAGAGAGGGTAGACAGGTTAAACTGGATTCAGAGACTTTTTCTTTCACACTGGGATGACTTAAATTAGTCTTCATTTCATTCACCTACGGCTTCTTTCTCCCAGCAGGGCTCTTCCCAGCTGCAGCAGCCTCCTCTTGGGGGCCAGCGTGGCTCTGGCCTGGCTCAGACAGGCCTGAGATGCCGGCGCCCGCCTTGCTCTCGCTGTGCAGACACAGGCACGTGCAGCACTGCCCAGGCCGACGTGACAGTAGCCTGGAAGCCTCTCTGCATCTCGACCCGGTGTTGCAGAAGCCGCCTCTCTCTTCCACTTTCCACGCGATGATTTTTCAGAGTTCCAAAAATGTTACCTCTAAGAATGGTGTCAAAGATGTCATATTTGTAAAATGATGATAACTTCAAAGTAAGCACGATAAGTAAGTTTGATACATCAGTTTCATTCATGCGTACCCCACAGATTGCTCCATGGTACGACTTGCAATGCTACCGTAAGTCTGATTTTGCAAAGATATTAGCCAGTGAAAGAATTCTGAAGATTCAGAAATAAAAAAGATGAGAGGTTATGTGTAGTAGCTCTGGCTGCTGCTCAACAGGAAAATTTGCTCTGTGAGTTTGTACTCTTAACACTTAAGCACTCCCCCTAGACTTTTTTTCCTTTGCTGTAGAATTTTGCATATGACTCTGTACTGGACAGAGATGGCTAATTTCTTGGCTTTATGTTTTTCCCTGAGTCTCATGATAATTAATGAATAGTATCTATGTCAAGCATCGGGATTAGGTAGGTTCCAAGATCCTGCCCAGTCTCTCCAGGGTTGTTTAGTATCTGCCCTGGAGCCTAGAAGAGAGTGTGACATCGTGTTTCCCGCCAGAACATCTTCTACGACTGATGCTGTCTGATGCTGCCCTTCACTACCGTCGGCAGGACTGCGTTTATATGCTGTTTTCAGTACAAAAACACATTAGTAATTCCAGTAAAAGTAGTTTTCATCTTGGGCATATATTTTTCCATCAGGCTGTGTACTTTACATGTAGCTACATAATAATCAATAAACAGGTGTAAAGCATGGGAATTATTCTAGGGAGAGAAAACTCAGATCATCTATGCACTAGCTGGTAGCAAATGCAGAACTCAAGCGGAGGTCTTCCTGTGAGTACTTGTAACTGCTGTACTTACTGTAAGATGATGCATGATGTTAAGCTCAGAGCACACAAATATCAGGATGAGTCAGGCCTTCGTGGAAGAGTCTAGAGCAATGGCAGGATCTCAGGTTTTTGTACGAAACACCATGTGTGTATTATAAAATTTTTGATATTTCCTCATATTGGATTCTATTGGTAGGAATACTAGGGCCAGATTAGTAAAATCAGAGGAGGCCATCACAGGGAAAGTGTTTAGGGATGTTTCTTTTATATGTGAAGAGATAAAGGAGCTTGGGAAAAATAAAGTTATTTTCCATCATTCTTCCCCCAAGGATAGATCCCTACCTGGCTTCAGGGATTCCTGGACCCTGTTGAGCAGGTGTCTACCCAGATATGCCCCAAGTTGTTTGTGACGCAGTTTGAGGCCAATAGATATTGTATGTGGAAGTAGCTTCAAACAAATACCGGGGAAAAATCACAGCGACTCCTGCAAATTCTACAAGCGTGGCAGGAACATCTCGCTTGGCACAAGTCTTTCACGATCGTCAGTGCTGGGAGTTTCTGAGTCACGTGTCTAGCACTCCGGTTCTAGGTGTTTTCACAACAGTTAAGGCACTTCTGATGTATGGTGACATTTCAGAGGTGATGATTTTCAGGATCTCAAAGCAATGACAAGATTGACATTTCATACATTCAATACGTTAATGAATCTAATATCCTAATATGCAAATCAGACAACGGTCCTCTTATCATTATTGGGGAAAGAACACTACCAAGTACTACTGAACCCCACCTAAAAACAGCAATGGGGAGATCAATTAACATTAGGTTAGGCGACATCAATGAATACCTTACTGAAATGTCAGAGGTAATCTGCACTCCAAACAAGGAACAGAAAATTTAATGTATTTTGTCCAGCACCGTCTTCTCTGTTCTAGACTCATTATTCACAGGCGCACAACTTAGGTTTTGAAAATGACTGGGGAGAAGATTTAAGACTTTTATTTAAAATAGTGTGTGTGGCTCAGTGGATTAAAGCACCTGCTTAGGTAGACGTGGGGACCAGGGTTCCGTCCCTGGCGTGCCGTGCAGGCCCTGTCCCTGGGGAGTATGCTGAGAAGGAGATTGAAAGTGCATGTGGTGGAACATGCCTGCAGTCCCAGCCCTTGGGAGGCTGAAAGTACGAGAATCAGCAGGAGTCCAATCTGTGCAGTGAGACCCTGTAGACCCTGTTTTAAATACAAAAAGAAAATAAAGAAAAAGTGTGTGGGGGCCTGCAAGAAAGCTCAGCATCCTAAGCGCCTGCTTAAGCAAGCTTAGGGAAATGCAAGGACTCCGGTTCTATCCCCACAAGCTGCACCAGCCCTTCCCCAGGGCAGGCTGAGCTGGCCAGAGTCCAGGCATAGCAGCACAGGCCTCCAATCCCAGTGCTGTGAAGGCTGAAAACAGGAGGCTCCCCATGAGTCTGAGCTGCATAGTAAGACCCTGTAACAACCAAATACCTTCAAAAAATAAAAATAAAAATAAATATGCCTGTATGTATAAGTGAGTGCATTGGCCCTTGGGGATAGCAGCTTAACTAGGATAAGTTCTGATAATGCTCAGCTGGCATCCTTTAGGAGCCGTGAGACCGCTGAAGAATCTTAGTTCTCAGATGACTTTTTCAATTCGGAAACCGTAAACAATGAAGCAATTTTCATTTTGCCGTGGTAGAATTGGCATTTTTCTTTTGAAGTTAGCAAAATTTGAGTTAGAGGCAAGAACTATAAATTTCAAGAGGTGAAGTGTCAAGTTACTGAGAAAAGGCATCCTCTCAGGTAGAAACTTCTTCATAGTAAGTTAATGTTCAGTGATATTTAGATACTCATTTTGGTAAGCTTATAGAAGCTGCTTCTCAAGATATAAATGCATAGGATACACAGGGGTTTGTCTAAAAAATGAAGCAGAACCAACAGGTTTAAATATAGCTGCATGGTAGGAACCGGTAACAATATATATCGCATCGTCACTTTTGCTTGTTCATACCAAATAGTTTAGGGTAGCAAGCAAATGTACTTATCAAAAACTGGGCTTTCAAAGGAATGCAGATGACTTTGGAAACCAAAACCCCCTGTTTCTTGGGGGGCCTAACTACTTTCGCCTTCCAAGCAGCAAAATATATTTTAACCCACCTTTTAGCCAGTTTCAAAGCCATAACTTTTTAAAATAAAACCTTTTGATAATCTTTGGGTGTCCTTCTAAAAATATAGCATCCCAGCTATAAATTTATAGATCCCTAATTTCCTGATAACGAGATCCTAATTTGACCACCAGAATAAGAAGGCAGATCCTATATCTTCTCAAGCTCACCCAAAACAGCACTTTCCCATTAGGTACCCCAGCATGCAAAATATTTTCATGAATGTGTATGTCACACGCAGCGAATCACAGATGAGGAATGGAATCCAATAACCTGCAAGAGTCATCTTGGCAGCTGACCAGTTAGAGACATTTCTCCAAAGTCATCTCTTCTTCTGATTTCTGGTAAGGCTTACAAATAAACTGGGACAGTTATAGGTAGTTTCTTTCTTTCTTTCTTTCTTTCTTTCTTTCTTTCTTTCTTTCTTTCTTTCTTTCTTCCTTCCTTCCTTTTTATAGTTAATGGGTAGTTTAAGCCTGATTTTTTTTTTTTTTTTTTTTTTTTTTTTTTTTTTTTTTTTTTTTTTTTTTTTTTTTTTTTTTTTTTTTTTTGTTTTTTTTATTTTTTTTTTTTTTTTTTTTTTTTTTTTTTTTTTTTGTCTATTAGTAAGAAAGAATGTCATACCTCATAGAAAGCTATGTGGGACATGCTTAATAGTTGTAAACAGGTCTGTTGGGCTTTTTTACGCTTTAAGATAAAGTGAACAACTTCTGGATTTCTGTATTTATGAAATCCCTTGAATGCAGCACGGGATAATGCTATCGAATCCTTCGAAGGACAATATGTTCTTCTTTCTTTGCTATAATTAATATAGATTTCCTCTCCTTACTGGGCTCTCAGTTGCTATTCATTTGTGACTCCGGAGCCTGAACACATACATAATAGCAAGATCTCCATTTCAGCCAAACAGCACGAGTGTCTCACAGAAAAGGAAGACTCCGCTGAGGGAATTTTGAGACAGGGTTAACAAGTGAGGAAATGGTATTGGGCCTTGGTTAACAGATGGGAGAAGACATCTCTCAGCTCTCACGAGTGATGTCAGCAAGATATTTCTGTGAGTGGAAGACACAGCAGGATTACTTACAGGTTGTCAGGGGCAGGCCGGGAGACCCTCTTCCCTGTGGTATTCGCGCCTTTCTGGAGTGCGGTTACAATTACTTGCCTCAGCCAACATGATCTGAAATGCATACGAAAAAGCATCTAAGTCTTCGAATTTCAATGAAAATCTCAATCCTAATTAACTATAAATCAGTACAGCCAGGTAGCCTGAGGTAGGTTAAAATGAGAACTTTGTACATGAAAGACTGCACGTGCCCCTAAATCTAAGAATGTTCCTGCTTGCCAACCTCTGAGTGGTTCCGCGCAAACGTCCTCGCCTTCAATTACTCTCCTAAGGGAAGCGCAGGCAGGTTAACCAAGCCAAACAGGAGTCCGCACCGTCGCCGAGGAAGTCATTTTTTCCTCTTGCTTGGCAAAAGCCATAGATCTCAATGGGAGTAGCCTTCTGACCCTGTCGTCTGTGAGTGTGGGGTGGAACAAAGTTAGAATTGATGCCCTCCCGATCGTCTGAATTACACCCCTGGGGCCCGAGACCTAGAAGAAGTGGAGTTCTGTTAGTGCTTTCTTTGTTCCCCTCTTAAGAGACTTGCCTTAGCAAGTTATTAGTATGCTCGCATTATCCTCAGCTGCAAGATCGAAAGTTCTTTAAGGACAACAGCCTTGCCTCACGCTTCTCTGCCGGCATATTTACAGTACTGCCAGTTGCTCCGCAGTTAGTATGTGCTCTGGACTTATAAATACTTGTTGGAAAGGATAAAGACAATAAATAGTATTAGCGCTAGGAGCCTGCAGGAGTGGATTCTCCCACACAGGACTGCACGGTCTGTTTCTAGCCCTCCCGCGCACCCGGGCTCTGGCTCCCCGCATCTATGCACACTTTCTATTATAGTCGCTGCTTTTGTTGGCCGCCGTCTCAGCCAGTTGAAGGAAGAGCTAAGGTGGCATTGGAAAGTGAATAGCCACGCAGACATTTCAAATGTCAAGCATTCGGCCTGGTGATCCCATGTTGTGTTCATGTCTCTTCAAATTGAGGGACAGTCGCTGAGGCCCAAATAAAAATAGCAGCTTGCCACATAAAGGCGGCATGTGCGTGAGCAGGACCTCGGAAATCAGAAGGGGCCGCGCCTGCCACGCTCTGGCTCAGGAGCTGTAACAATTAAGGGTTTTAGCGGAACCATTGGCTGGAGCCCAGTATTTTCCTATTTTAGGTTACTGGATACAACCCTACCTATATATTTAATTAAAGTCTGCTAAGATTTAGGGAAGTATTTACCTAAAAGCTGAGGAGCTCAATAGGATTTGTCTCTGTACAATTTTAGCATGAAAGTTCCTTTTGCTCGCAGTACAGGATTCTCTGTTGTCTAATGAATACCGTATTTGTAGGCCTAGTTTTCACCTGATCTTGTTGGAAAACAACCTTGCTGAAAAGCAAGGTGGCTAGTGAGGCTCCCCTCTACATCCATGTCCTGTGAGTCCAGCGCATCGAATTAGATCCAAATGACACAGTGCCAAGAAGAAAGAGAACTGACCACAAGATTTCACTTGCGGGCATTTGGGAGAATGCACTCTTGTATATTTTATAGTGTTTCCCTTTTTATACTATAGGATTTCTAACAACATATTCACTCAACAGCCATACTCAAGCACTGCATTAGTAAAGATTTTTCTCTCATAGCCACAGTCCTGTCTTGACTGGCCTCTTTTTCTCAGAGTGATTAGAGAATGCCATTTGGTCTCTTTAGTTCAGTAAATAGTCATAATGTCAATATCAATCATACTTCAAATAAAATATAACTGGGAGATTAGGGTATATTTAGTCTGGCTTTAGTGTATTTATGTAAGACAATCTGAATCCCATTTCTCCATTATTACTCTGACTTACATGATGTAAAAGTAAAAGTATTTCTGAGCTTGTTTGGTGATGAGCGGAAGGTCTATGAAATTTATTTTATAAATTTCTTTGCTAAAATGTCAATTTCTTTAGAAATTTGTGGCCTCAATTGTCCTACATGAGTTAATCTCATAGCCAAGATTTCATGTCACTTTCGTGAAAATAAATTTAATCTGCTCATTTATTTATTTATTTATTTAGTATTTCAAGGAATGGTCTACTGAGTGTTCCAGGTCTCACTACCAGGTTGGACTTCTAGTGATCCACCTACTTACAGCCTCGAAAGAGCTGGGTTTATAGGCACGTGCCACCATGCCCAGTCTCAATTGCCATCTCAGCGTGCCCGAGGGGAGGGCCCAGCACAGCAATCTGATGTTGTTTTTAATGAAATGCTTTCATAATTTCAAAATTTTCCCCATGACATTTTTATTTATGAAATACCTGAAGATTTCATATTTGAATTTTGTAAGATTTTCAGTATAGATTAAATAATGTATGCTCGTAATTTTTACGATGTAACCCGTCATATCTTGCTCCTATTTGTATCAAAAGGGATCATTGCTTGCCTGACTTAAGCAACTTAAGTTTGCTTCTCACAGCCCTGGTGGGTGGCAGTCTGAAATCAGTGTACCCGCACGACTGGGTCCTGGCGAGAGCTCTGCTTCTGACTGGGAGAGGCTTTCTTTTTCTTGTGCCTTCATATGCCCTTCCTTATTGCTTCCAAGACACAAGAGCGCACTCTCTCACCCTTTCTTTCCACAAAGCCATCAAACCTAGCAGATGAAAGGCACCCCCTTGGACCTTGTTTAACCTTACATACCTCCTGCAAGTCCTGATACAATCATATCAGGGTTAGATGTGTATTTGTACCATGACCTGAAAGTTCACCGGATGAAATTTAAGCCTCCTTAGGAGGTGATGAACTCATTTGAGAAAAGCCCTCATCACAGCATTAGTGACTTCATAGCAAGGTTGGAGGGAGTACCCCAGGGCCATGCACCCTTTTGATACACTGGAAAGAGTCTATGTAATATGGAACTTGTAACTAGAGTCTTCGATGAAGGTGGATGATAAGGACGCAGAGTCTTGGACACACGTGGGCTGAATCATTTTCAAGTTTGAGGAAACTTATAACCCAGAGACCCAACAAGCTCAATAAAACAAACCTGTGATAAGGACTCTGCGCTGCTTCAAGAAATCAAAGCATATCCTGTGACCAAGTGTCTAAGAATTAGCGTTCAAGCAAAAGTCCCAAAGTAGCTAGAGAATACAGACATTACGTACAGAGGGACAAGAATAAGAACAGTTCCTAAATTCTCAGAAACTCTGTGAGCCAAAGCACAAATTTAATAATCCACAGAAAAATCTGTTCAGAAATTGTTGGTTTCCAGTCAGGCACGTGAGCAGCTTGCATGGCATCGCCTGGGTCCAGCAAGTAGGAATGTGAACAAACTCAAACTCAGAGACACACTGCAGCTCAGGGACCAGGGGGATGACTTCTGCATTCGAAGATACACAACCGCACATGTGGAGACACAGTGAGCCCAAGTGAAACTCGGGGAAATCTTGACAGGAACCTCTGTGGGGCTGGAGAAGCCTCAGCGGTAACTAATTGGTTGCTGTAGATGAGGCTAAGAGTTCCATGGTAGGGGTGGGCACTCACAGGGTGGCTATGATGATTTCCTGGCTTTTACTCCTAGAAGCTTGACCAGGACCCCATCCTGCATAATGGGGAGAATTCCCCCTCATGCTTCCATCAAAGGAGGCATAAAGCAGCTGTTCTCAAAAATGGTCCAGAGTATTCTTAACAATAACAAGAAAAGCTTTCGCAAAGGAATCTTTTCTTTACAAGAGCTTGCATTATTTTTGCTTTGTTTTGTTTTATTGATTCTAACACAACGAGGGAAAGGTAAAGACCCAAACCAGTCAACCATAGTCATTCCACCCCATCAAAGATGAAGGAAGAAAGATGAGGCAGAGATACTTGTGGGGTCCAGCTCAGAGTGGCAGCTCCCTAAACCCCGAGGTACAACTAGGGGACCATAGGATGCTTCCTCTCCTTACTTATTATCATTCCATGATAAAGGTAGGCATGGAAATGGCTATTCTTTTTACCCAGAGCACCATGTCTGATTAGCAAAAAAAAATTCAAGTCATAAGTCTCTGTCTCTCTGTCTCTGTCTCTGTTTCTGTCTCTCTCGTTAGAGCAAATTGTGACATCCAACTTCAGACCTCTGATAGGTGCGTTGTTGGAGTTATCAGGTATAAAACTTAAAGCCGCTGTGGTTATTATTCTAAGGGTTCTATCAGGTATGGTAGCACGCAAGGACTCACGGACTGTGTAAACACAGAGATGCAAATTCTAGTGCGGCTTCAAATAAAAATAGCAAAGACCAAAAAACACTGAGATAGAACAGTGGCCCTGTGGCCGGGCGTGGTGGCTCACGCCTGTAATCCCAGCACTCGGGAGGCTGAGGCAGGAGGATTGGTGCAAGTTCGAGACCAGCCTGGGCTACAAAAGTGAGCTCAAGGCCAGCCTGAACTGCATAGCAAGACCCTGTCTCAAAAAAAGACAAAAAAAAAAAAAAAAAAAAAAAAAAAAAAAAAAAAAAAAAAAAAAAAAAA